>JACAXG010000019.1:5286660-5307660 GCA_018881555.1 Amblyornis subalaris
AATTGGCCAATCAAACTCGTTAGCATTCAGCACTTAACAGGCATTTTCTTCCTTTTTTGTTTTTAGAAAACGGCATTTGTTGATGATAATAGCCTGCCCTGCCCTGCCCTGCCCTGCCCTGCCCTGCCCTGCCCTGCCCTGCCCTGCCCTCCCCTCCCCTCCCCTCCCCTCCCCCCACTTTGGTTACAGCTTTTGATGTTCCCTATGCAGGCAGGCTTAATGCCTTTCATGAGATGCAGTCCCTTCAGTTGGGAGTCTTTCATGACATGAAAAGATTTCTGTGTAATTTTTTTTATTATTATTTTGATGTAAGCTGTTAAAATATGGAGAAAACACTGTCTGATTATTTAAAGATAAAATCCAGACTGGGTCACATATCTCTATTGCAAGGCTCAGTCTACTTTAAATTGATGAGTTGAGGGAATATTGGAGGATTTTTATTCTCAGTAGTCGTGACAGGAGAATGAGGGAGGTGGGAGTGAAAACTAGATCAGTTCTGAGCAGCCTCCCCTTCAGTTATGCCAGAGGTGTCTCTTGGCTGTTCGTCACTGCAGATCCAGTGCCTACAGGTTTGGTTTGCGCTTGCTTGTGTTATTGCCACTGCTTTTCTCAGAAATGTTGAATCATGAAAGTTATCTGGGAGAAAAAAAGGTTATTTCTAATAAAGAACCCTTGAACACTTGGTTGCTGTCATCCCCTTTCACGCTAGTGCACGTGCAAGAGACAAACACAGCCACTCTCTCCTCCAGGCCTCTCTCCCTCGAAACTGAGACATGAAACACACATTCATTTTGCTCTGAACCTTCAGGCAAAGGGAGAGTCTTGTGGAGTAGCAGAGCCTGTGCTGAGGGGCTGGCCAGTAAGACTAGGACCCAAGGTTAGGTAAAATGCATCTTTCCTTGACTTTTGACCAGTGCAGAGTTTGACTGTGTCCAGGGACACAGCTGCAGCCCAGCAGCCCTCTTCTCTCACCTTGTCCTGTCATGAGTGGCTCATTTGTGGAGGGAGACAGGGATGCTATTCATCAGAGCTGGGAAGGTGCAGCACGTAGGTGTGTAAGAGAAGGAGAGACTGTGCACAGAGCCTGTGTAGACAGTACAAGGATAACGTGGGTGGGCAGAGGGGGGTGAGGGTGTGTAGCTGTCAGAGAGCAAACACGTCTGCAAAACTTCTACCAGCATGTCATACTTCCCAGGCACCACCTGCCCAGCTCAAAGCCTTTCCTGCTCTTGTGTTAAGGGGGGCTTTGAATCTGCAGAGACTGCCCCGACATTTCTACTTGCCTCCAATGCTGGTTCCAACAGGGGCAGCTTTGGGGTGGCACAGGGACACACAGAAACCTCACCTTGCCTCCCTCACGCACGCTGTGGAAAGGAATGGTGTTCTGCAGGCTAGAGCAGCAGAATGTCTCTTCCAACCCTTCTCCTCTCCCCGTGGGACTTGTCAGGACCTTGGAAGCCCAAGAACCACTTTCTCTTCCTGAAGGCCCGGGTCGTGCTCGGAGGGAGGCGGAAGGACCTGCGGCAGGTGCGGGTGGTGCTGAAGGGACAGCTCCAGGGGGGCCGGGGCGGGGCGGGGGCAGGGACACGGGGAGGGTCGCGGAGAAAGAGGACCGGACAAGAACGGGACTGGGAAGGGAGATATACAGTGGGAGGGAGAAGGAGAAGAGAAGACCGGGGTTGAAAAGCACAGAGACAAGGACAGGGGCAGGGAGAGACAGGGGGCATTAGACGGAAAGAGACAAACACGGGGCAGGGACAGAGGGAAGAGGGACAGGACAAGGCCGAAACGAGCTGGACAGGAAAAGAGAAGGAAAGGAGAGGAAGAGGGAGAGGAAGAGCAGTGCAGACCCCCGGCTGCGCTCCGGTTCGACTGCCGTGGGGATCTCGGCATGGCCGGCTGTAGCAGCGGCTCCGCCGGCGCCAGACACGCCGGTACCGGGCGGCACCCGCCGCGCCTGGGGACAAAGGGACTGCAAGGTGGCAGCGTGCAGCCCGCAGCGCAGCGGGGCCGAGGCGAGTCCGGGGCCGCCGGGGCTCTGCAGACACCGGCGCTAGGGAGTCCTTGGGGCTGCCGGCGTGGGTGTGCTCGGGCTGCCGGGGCACCCACACCGCCACCCAGCTCGCTGCCCTCCGCGTGTGGCCCCACGGGCTTTGCTGTGCCCTGACGATGCAGGCTGAGCCCCGGGGCTGGGGGTGCCGGGGCCGGGGGTGCCCGCCCGCCCGGCGGGGATGCGTCGTGCCCGGCCAGAGCTGCGGCTGCAGCTGCCGGGCTGCCCCGGCTCGGTAGCCGAGCGCCGCAGGTTGCATCCGTACAGCACTTCACCAGCTGTTTTGTACATTTTCTAATTTCGTGCAGAACAGGGCAGCGGTCATAGAGGTAATCTGTAGATCCGTGGCTTTAAGGGATAAATTAGAGCATTGGATTTGATCCGTATTGCAGTGGATTAGAGCAACCTCTCCCCCCTCCCCTTCTCCTCCTCCCACCCCTCCTTTCCAATTCACTCCCCCCTCCTCCAGCACCACCTTTTTTCCTCTCATGCAATACCAAAACTGACCCTGCCTGGCAGAGAGACTCTGCTAGGCGAACAGAGCAGTGCTCACATCGCCAGCACACCGCGGGAGCCGCCTCTCCCCTTCCAGCCGCTGCAGCCCCTCCGGGGCATCACTGCTGCAAGTTCCCCGGAGGCTGGCGACGGGGCCGAGGTGTCTCCTCCGGGCGCCGGGGAGCGGTCGTTTCCCACGGGCTGTCCCTTTGGCCTGGCCCGGCGGGGGCCGTGGGGTGGCGGCGAGGGAGAGCGGCCCCCGGAGGGCATTTCCCGAAGGCAGCGGGGCCGGGACCCAGCAGGAAATGGAAGGATGAAGTGTGCAGCCGGAGCGGTGATGTTCCTTCTCTCCTTGCTTTCCCCCGCAGGAACGTAATCCGCAATGCTAGTTCTCAGGTTGCTCAATGTTGTCGCTCCAGCCTACTTCTTGTGCATCTCCCTAGTGACCATCGTCCTCCAGATCTTTGTCTTCATCCCCAGCATGTTCAGAGACCCTTCCACCACCCCACTTTTCTCGCCTGCTCTGCTGCATGGGGCCCTCTTCCTCTTCCTCTCAGCTAATGCCCTGGGCAACTACGTCCTCGTGATCCAGAGCTCCCCCGAGGACTTGGGCAAGGACTTAAACTTGGGCAGAGGAGCCGAAGTGGCAGACTGGCTGGATCGAAGCAGGTCCCCTGGCTCAGCCTTGCCCAGCACTCACTTCTGTAGACTGTGTGCCAGAGTCACCCAGAGGCATGACCACCACTGTTTCTTCACAGGGAACTGCATCGGGAGCAGGAACATGCGAAACTTCATAATGTTCTGCCTCTACACCTCCCTGGCTTGCCTTGACTCCCTGGTGACAGGCATGGCTTACATTTCTGCTACACTTTCCATGTCCTTTGCGGACCCACTGGCCTTCCTCACTCTTCTGCCTCACTCCATCAGCCAGTTCTTCTCAGGTAAGGACTCCTTGCTCAGAGATGAGGAGCATATTCCTTCTCCAGGGCTCCTGGGATGGGGGGACCTGATGTTCCTTGGATAGCCGTCTGTGTGGAGGTGTGGTAGGGAAATGAGCAAGAGGGGCAACTGACTTTCTTTGAAGGCTACAGCCAGCCTTTTCAAAAGACTTTGCTTCACCTGAAATAGAAGCTGGGACCCACTCCAGGTTACAGCCACAGCTGTATTCCTAATGCCTTAAGCTCTGGAAAATGCCCCATAGCCAACTTGGTGGTAATAGAATAGGGCTTTCTGCTGTGCAGGGCATGTGTTGTAATTAGATAGTGGAGATGGATTTCACTGTAGGTATGGGGGGTCTTTTGCCTGTCATACAGGCAGAGGTGGGGGGTTATGTAGGTTTTTGTACCCTACAAATCTGCAGGTTCGCCATATCCCAGCAGGTGTACCTTCATTCTCTTCATCCAGGTCCACTCACTCTCTCCACTGTCACCCACCTCCTGCCTCCTGGCAGCACAAACTTACTGAGATCTTTTCATCCTTCCAGCACAGGAGAATTGGGGCTCAAGCAACAGAAACTGAGAGAGGAGTTAATGTGACATGATTAGCTACTTGTATTGTGACCCCGGTCTGGGACACAAGTCCACAGAGAATCAGGGCAAATTCTCTGTGCTGCTCCTTGCAAAAGCTCGACACCAAAAGCCAATACCTCCTTCTTCTCGCCACCATCCCTTACCCTTCTTTCTACTTCTTCCCCTTTCCCCCCTCTCCCCGCCTTTCCATAAACCTCCACAACCCTTCTCTTTCCCTCTCCTGATTTTGCTCACATTACTCATCCTCTGCTCTTCCAGCCTTGCCACTTTACACCCTCAAACTCTCCCACCTCAACCCTTTCTCTGTCCAAACCCAAAAGCTAGACAGAACCTGACCTCAGAGAAGGGATTATGCAGATAGCCTAGACTGTTACTCTGCCCTGAGAGCGACTGCAGAAAATTGCCATTTCCTCCCTATGCAGCCATGCCTCGCACACTTACATCAGCTTTTACTAGACTAAAATAGGTATCCCATATATTTTAGCTTTGCAGGTTCAGCAGAGCTCAGTAAGAAGGGAGTCTGTTTTGGCTTGTGCACTGTCACCAGAACTGTTGATTAAGACCTGAGTGTGGACTCTCTACTGCTGGGGATACAGGAGCCAGAGAGGCCCCAGCTTGCTTTTCAGATTCCAGGTTGGGTTTGCAGAGTTGCCATCTGAAAACAAACAAATATCTCTCTACTTGGCAAATTAGCAGATTTGTCATGGTAATCACTGAGAGACAATAAACATGAAATCCTGCTGTGACATTTTTATGGAGTCATTTTTCCAACTAGAAGAATTTTTGTAAATAATGTTGCATGAGCTTCACTATTAAAAACACTGGGAATGATTTTCTCCTGTGCCTAAGCTCTGCCCAGCACAGCAGCCTGGGAGGGGGAGCAGGGATGTGGGAGGAGATTATCAGAATTAGTTCTCTCTGACTCTGAGGGCTCATTTGCACAGACCTGGGTCCTGGCATATCTTTGCAGAGCCACTGAAATGCCCCATCTCTGGTATCAGAACTGTGGTGCCAAGACAGCATGTGGGCAGTGTTTGAGTGGGACACAGTGGGGCTGGGTGCAGGGCTAAGAGCCAGAACACCCTTGAGAGGTAGGAGCTCCCAGCAGCTCCCACCAAACCTCTAGTTCTTCTGAGAAGAGAACTGCTGCCTCACACAGCAAGATACAGGCATGTGGTGTCTTGACTGCTTGGGAGGAAGGGCCTACTTGGTTTCTACCAGCACATTTAACCTCCATTTCAGGAAAGAAAAACAGTCCTGAACAGTTACCTGGAAGGGTTGCTTACACAGTATTTTTCAGAAAGAAAAAACTATCTTTCTTCTTCTCCATCATGACCACTGTACTGCAGAAATAGGATGGAGGATGAAGGGTGAATCTGTTGGTTTTGTGTCAACCAAGTGTTTCTTGCTTTCATGCTGGGAAAGTTTCAGCTGGCTCATTCTGCCCAGACTGTACTCAGGCA
Source organism: Amblyornis subalaris (assembly GCA_018881555.1). NCBI lineage: Eukaryota > Metazoa > Chordata > Aves > Passeriformes > Ptilonorhynchidae > Amblyornis > Amblyornis subalaris. The sequence continues at coordinate 5,292,198 of JACAXG010000019.1, forward strand.
TTAATTTCAGAATCTGACCCAAAGTCTATAACTGCAGCCTACGATTCAGCTTTTCTGGCATGGATAATATATGGCAATAAGCTTGAGATCCCACTGGGTTACTTAGAGCAAAAAAGAATCCAAGACTAAAAGGGACTGTGGTGATGAGGGACAAATGGAGAGCACTTTTGTAAACACACATCAGATTGGAGCCACAAAAGACATTATAGAAAATGCTTTATGTAGGTAACCTGGAGAAAAGGTTAAAAAAATCACATATCTGGAAAGGATGGCTCAGAGATGCCTAATATTTTCAAGGAGAAACAAGGGTAATTACTTCCTGGATGTTAAATTTCAGCAGCTCATTTAAATAAAGATTACAGCTGCCTTGCAAAGGCTCTAAAGAATATAGCTGTCTTTCTGCATATCCCATCTCAGTATCAGCTGTAGGAAAGAAAAAAATGTCTGTCACACTCTGGTCCAGTAAAAGAGGGACAGAGAATCCCATATTTGGCTATGAGCTTTCTACCTGGTAGATTAAGTTATTCTGACAGAATTGGTATGAGTATTTGTCATTATCCTAAGGGGCTTGTTCTTCTCTTGCTGTGTTGCATATGGAGCCCACTGAGCTGAATGGGATCTAACAAGAAGGGAAAGATGACATTGCATTTAGGAAGAAAACTGAATGACTCCTGTGCCTTTTTCGAGTAAGGACAGTCTCTGAAAGCTTGAGGCTGTAGTCAGTGCCCTTACAAATCATCCTCAGTGGAGCCTGCCCCAATCTCTCACTTACAGCACTGCTAGGTGGAAAAGATGGGATTCACAGATCGCAAAACCAGATGATACCACCTAATCCAGCCTTCTGTGTAAGGGAAGCAAGAGATGCATATCCAGTGACCCTTCTATTGAACTTAAAACCTGAAGGAGCCATGTACCTCTTTTAGGCAGCACACCTCTACTGTCTATGCAATCCCTGCTCTACCACAGTTGCTTTTGTAGGGCCCATGGTCTTCCAGAGGAACAGGAGCACGTGAGAAATTTTTTGTTTCTAAACCTTGCAGGAACCAGTGAGAAGGTATCAGCTATTTATACCAGTACTGACACACATTTCATTTCCTTTGTGTGCCTGTGTGTAAACATGGGTGTTTAATAATATACCAATATACACAAAATACGTGCGTAAGCATCATATGGGCACACAGAAAATATTATATTAATGGGTTTAGATCTGCTTACACACTGAAAGGTCACTCAGTGACACCTGCTGTTATACTAATATTTGCCAGAAAGAGTTCTAAAATCATTGTAGAGGAAAGTGTCTACAGAATATTTTTAATATATTCATCATAAATATATACCAAAAAAAACCCGGTTGAATTAGGAGCTTCTGACATTCAAAGTACCTTGAGTATTCTAGGAGCAGCTTATAAAAGGAATTAGGATTGTATTTTAGAAAGGTTTCTGTTTCTTTCTTGCATTCACATGAAAACTGCCTTTCCCCAAGGGTAGGAAAGTCATTATTGATTTATTTTTCTTTTTTAACATTTTTATATATATATGTATACATACGTAGTAGAGAGAGAGAAAGAGAGAGAAATCACAAATCTTTCTGCCTGGTATTAATACAAACAGTAAGGCTTCTGGAAGCATCTTCATGCTGTAGGATCCACTTCTCTTTTGAAAAACCTAGAAATCTTAGATTCACCATGATGAGCAGGTAAATCCTTAAATAAATTAACTATTCTTCAAAATAGTGCTGGAATCTTACAGACATGCTTTACTTCTGGGTGACTTTGTCCCTGTAATCTAGATCTTCACATTAGCAGCAAAACGAGAAGTGTACAGAGACCATTATCATTTTAGTATTTCCCCAATAGGGTCCATTGCATCAACACTATGGAGGAAATAAATTAATATAGTTATAGCAACCAGCCTGTCTTGCTCCTACCTTCCCACTTGTGGCCAGAGAAAACAGGTGGCTTCTTGGTTCTTGGGGCTGTGTTACACTGCATGTGAGGCGTGCCTAAGCTCTTCCTTTTATTGTCCTCCCTCCCCCCAACTCTTGGTCTGCAGGAGCTCTCCTCAGCTCTGAGATGTTTGTCATCCTCATGCTCTACCTCTGGCTTGGGATTGGACTGGCCTGTGCCGGCTTCTGCTGCCACCAGATGCTGCTGATCCTGCGTGGGCAGACACGATACCAGGTGCGGAAAGGAATGGTGGTAAGAGCTCGGCCCTGGAGGGAGAACCTGCAAGAAGTCTTTGGCAAGAGGTGGATGCTAGGACTTCTCATCCCTGTGCTGAACGTGGAAAGTAACTACCGTAAGCAGAAAGAGAAATAAAATCCTCATGTGTGTGTGTGCATCCCACGCACGCAACACCTTCTCTCTTCTCTCCCACTGTCTCCTGGATCACTAGAGAGCTGGGCTACTCCATCTCTTGGGATTGCAGCTGCTATGGGAGGAAAGGATGGGCTATCAAACAGAATAAACTTAGCATATTAACACTGAGATCACAAACCACGTAGATGAGATACTGCAGCTTAGTAGTCACATCACTGCGACCTGCATATGTGGCAACAGTCTTTGAACTAGCAGAAAAATTAGTCAGTCCCTCCTGTGGCTTCCTGTCTGAATCCTCCAGTCCCGAGCCCCATCAATCACCCTATATAGTCTTAATAGACCACAGCAGGAGCTTTCAGTGAGTCTGGGCTGTTGTGGTAGACTGTAAAAATGGTGTTTAGTCCTTGGGAGGGTTTTGTGGGGTGCCTTTTTGCCTCTTACATACTTGAGGTAACTTCAGATGAGAGCATCATTCCAGATGTGTTTGGACAATGATCTCAGGTACACGGTGTGATTCTTGGGATTGTCCTGGGCAGGGCAAAGAGTTGGATTTCAATGATCCTTGTGGGTCCCTTCCAACTCAGGATATGACTCTATGATTCACAATACTGAGAAGCCCTTAATGACAGAACTGCAATGCAATCAAGCTGCCCTAGTAACAGGCTATGCACATGGTTAATGCATCAGGTAAACCTTCTCTCCACAGGCTAGAAAATCAGGAGGAAAACAAAAAGAAATTGAGAATTTCTCATTTCTGTTCTTGATCTGTTCCCTACACAATGGTATATCAAGACCGTAGCTCTGCTACTTATTTTTAGCAGTCCTTTGTCCAATGACAGAGTCCAGGCAAAGCTTCCCTTCTGACAGGCAGCAGCAAGCAGATAAATCATGATCAGATGGAGGAACAAGGAGAGGAAACCACAAAGGGGAGTGAAAATGCTGTGTTTGAGAAGCTGTGTGATGAGGCAGGCTATGCATACCTGGGAGAAAGACAGAAGGAAGTGTGGCCACACAGCAAGCAGTTGGGAGGGTGCCAAGAGCATTGCTGCTGTGTCAGAGCCCTGATGCATCACCTTCTCATGGGGACACCTGCACCAYTAGTGCTGTGAAGAGTTCGAAATCCCAGAAGACAGGGAGGTTTTCCAGCCCATCAGGACACTCCATTTTGCACTAAAACATACAGAGAAATGTTTATCTCAGACATCCTTGCCACACTGTAGTTACAAGCTCTCCAGGGCAATTCCCTCTCGCATTGCTGCAGAGGGGTAAATTCATCCATGTTATAACTGCATTAAGGATGTTAATAGAATTACTACAGGGATTAATCAACTTAATGTATCAGTCATTTTTTAGCTGCAGCAACAGCCCATGCGATCAGTGCTGAGATCCTATGCTAATAGGTGCCTTAAGAAAGGATACCATGACTTCTCTACCAGGACCATAGCACTGGATTCCCCAGCAGCTGCAATGAGCAGGCTCTGTTTTGGCAAACTGCATCAGCTTATGTGGGTTGGACAGGAATCCATTGCTTCTCTTTAATAGGCTGGGGAATATGCTGACAGGCTGTGAAAAATGTTATTTCTTCCTCAGAAATGCCCTTGGTGCATTCCTGGTAGCAGAATGCACCTTGCTTTCATCCTTGCGTTCCTCACAAGCCAGAACAGAGGCACTCATTCCTACAGGCTTTGTAACCATCTTTGACCGCTTTACACCTGAATAYACATTTGAATCAATAACAAAAAGTCTATTGTGATGAGCAGAGTAACCTTCAAAATATACTGGAAAAGCCCTTATGTGGATAACTAAAACATGGAGGATATACATCCTTCCACACCGAATGTGTTCGCATGAACACACCATTGTTTCTGTGTGTAATATGCTGTATTTTCACTGACAGTGAACAATAAAAGGTGTTCTGATTTTTTACATGAGCTGTATTGTGCTTTTTGACAGTTAGATGTCATTAGCTGTCTCTGTACATTTGTTACAGCACACACATGGACATGTCAAAGGAAGAAATTAGGATTTGTTTATTGGCTTTGCCAATAATTCATTGTGTGATTTTTGACAAGTCCTTTCATCCTCCCTACTTTAATGTAATGACCAATCTAAAAATGCATCTAATTACCAATTTGCAGACCCATTCTAATTTCTATTTATAAATTACACTACCAAACTCATAGCTTATCAACTAAGCTATGGGAAAATGAAGCTATTATCATCACCCACAAACAGCACCTCGACATAAATTATTCCTTACTGGCAAATGGCATCAAGGTGAGCAGAGAGTCACCTAGGTACTGGAACCAGAGCTGGTCTCACACCATAAACTTTGCCTTGGAAGGATTATTCTTATTCCACAGACTCACTGATCCAACGTCTCCATTTCTGTAGAAGTAAAGGCAACAGGCTTTCAACATTTCAGCTGGCAACTACCTCCCACCAGCAGAAATCATGGTTTGACATCTTTGCCCTCTGCTTCTGGCATTTGAGGGACACTGCAGTCTCGGGCAGATCATGGCACTTGGCACCTGCTGCCACAGTGCCACAGGCTGCAAATCTCCTTGGGGCTGCACACTGAGAAGGGCAGAATAAGTCAGAGTTTCAGTGGGTCATTCTGCAAGGACAGAATCCGTCCAGTACATTAKTTGCTCTTGAAGCCTGATGCCTCTTCACATCAGCGCTGGATCATGCCCCCCAGTCCCTCTGTCAGGGTTACAGCTGTCTGCCCTCACCACAAAATTTTAGTCCTTGCAGAAGTACAGATAGATCTCAGTTTGAGTCACTGCAGCACAGTCACGCACAACTATTCTTCCTGTCTACAGACACCTGTATTCTTGGCTGCAAATTGCTGCCTCACCATTTTATGCAGCTAAATGGTTCATTTGCAGCAAACTACTGGATTTCAGCAGTAGTGGTGGGACTTTCAGATGGATACAGCCTTTACTGTTACGATCCTCTGGGATGGGAAGAGCTATAACAGTGTAACATTAGACTGACCCCGTATATTGGCTTATTTCTCTGCTCATTCCCAAGTGTGCAGACTGCCCTGTTCGGGGTAGTGGTTCTGCAGGAACAGGTAAGAGTATTTTTTAATTAGTCAGCTGCCCTAACATCCCTTCCTTGTCGTACCTTTCTATACTTAGAGAAATCCTTGGCAAGAAAATGTGACAGGGTTCAACGACTATGAACAGAACCTTTGCTCTTAGCTACGATTTAGTAAATGAAGGCTGAGCTCAATGGCAATGTCGCAAATTCTAAATCTGTTGAGTAGCTCTGAAGTTTTCTAAGGATAAATAATAAAAGCTTCTCATCTTCTGTGCTTAAAGAGTCAGTACTTACTATTTGCATTTCATTACATAGCAGCTGCAATAGCAAATATATTTTGGAACATGATTTCTTGTGACAATGTCTAAATACTTACAAAGGTTTTAAAAATAAAGCACTCAAGGCTTCTCTGGCTTTGGAAAACCAGATGACCACCACTTCTTCTCTGATAATGCTAGTAGCTAAAATAAAAGCTCCCTGTTGCTAAAGACCTCACACAGAAACCACAGACTTTTGCTTGGTGGCTTGTCCGTTTTTAGTGTGACTACCTGAAAAAATGGTATCACCTCTAAGGTCTCAGAAGTCTTTGCAATGACAGTATAGAGCAAATTAGGGGATGCAACTGTGCAGTAAACCAGAAGTCTGTTCTTATGTATGGTAAGAATCTCATACAAAGTAGTAGATGGTGTTCCTCTTCGTACTGCACTACCAGGCAGCCCTGAAGGCCTGCATGCCAAAAGGTCTTCATTAGATATTCTCAGAGGATATAGAGTTAAAACATAAGAGTCTCAAGTAATAAAGCACAGGGAATATAGGACAAAAGATGACGTGAAATAGCATTTACCTTAAGAAATAGCCAACTCAAGGGAGATGATCACAATCTAAAAATATTTGCAAGGAGACAGACTGAATGAATGAGAAGACTCATTAACTGTAAGGATACAGCTGGAGGAGGACAAGCCGTCCTGGACTGAAAGAAAAGCCAAGGTCGAGAGCAATCAGAAAAAGTGGCCCCAGTGAGAGCAGAAGTGCTTCGATGTGTGTAAGGATGATGAGAGCCATCAGGCAGTATGAGGTATGACAACAGAATTCAAGTTAACTTCATTGATTGTTGACTGAATTGACAGAAAGAAAGTTAAGAAAACACATTGCTAATCGCTTTCTGCTCAAAAAACCTCAAAGCCCCAACACAGCCAAAAGGGTTTTTCTCTCTTGAACAGCAAATTATGTTGCAAGCAGGAGATACATGGATAGAAATCATAAGCAGCAACATCAGAGTCTACATAGTTCTCTTTAAGTTATTTAAAGACTAGCCAGAACTATAATGGTTGAAGAAAAGCAATGACCTACTTGTTCAATTTAAATAAAGGGAGAAGAAAATTTAAAGCCTATGTGGAGTTCCTGTGTCCTGTTAGATATTTAAATCTATGGAAACATGTCAGACAACTTAACAAACTGCAAGACGGTCTCTAATAACGACATGTCCACATGTGGGTTTTTTCTTTTCCAGCTCTTTTCCAGAAAGCCAGGGGAACAAAGAATCCTTGGAGATTACATCAAAAGTCAGCAAATATGGACCAAATAGCGCTTCAGTCCTATTATGGAGCCATCCTGGCAGCAGCCTTGTCTTCATTACACCAAAGAGGTTTTAACATTGGTTGTCCTACTGAATCTAACTGGCAAGTGAYGTCAGAGCTGCAGCAGGCCAGTCCCATGTCTCTTAAGGTTTTTGGAGCCAGATTTTTCAAGTCTCCTGTCATGGTTTGACACTGGCCAAATGCCAGGCACCCACGAAAGGCCTGCTCACTCACTCTCCTCTGCTCTGCAACTGGACAGAGGAGAGAGAGAATTTAACAAAGGGTTAATGAGTTGAGGTAAGGACCAAGAGAAAACACTTCAAGGGCAAAACAGGCTCTACTTAGTGATATAAAGTGAATTTATTACTAACAAGATCAGAGTAAGAGAATGAGAAGTAAAATAAGCCCTTAAAGACAGCCTTTTCTTCCCCCAACCCCTCCCTCCTTCCCACCGATGGTGCAGGGAGACCGGGTGGGAGTTTTGGTCAGTTCATCACCCAAGATCTTCTCTCCACTGCTCAGGGAGAGGAGTCTTTTCCCTGCGGCACCGTGGGGTCCCTCCCATAGGAGACAGTTCTATGTGAACTGCTCCAGCGTGGGTCCACTCTCACGAGCAGCAGCACTCCCAAAACTGCTCCAGCGTGAGTCCATCCCCCGGGCAGACAGTCCTCCCAAAACCGCTGCAGCGTGGGTCACTCTGCCACGGGGGGCAGTCCTCCAAGGACGGCTGCTCCAGCCTGGAAGCAAGGCCTCTCTCTCCACTGGGACTTCCTCTGGATCACAGTGTCCTGGTATCCACCCGCTCTGGCATGGGCACCTCCCCCATGGGCTGCGAGTGGATCTCTGCATCCCCCGTGGGCCCCCATGGGCTGCAGAGGGACAACTGCCTCACCATGGTCCTCACCACGGGCTGCAGGGACATCTCAGCTCTGGCACCTGGAGCACCTCCTCCCCCTCCTTCTGCACTGACCTTGGTGCCTCCATTGTTGTTCTCCTCACATGTTCTCACTCCTACTCCTCTCTAGCTGGAAAATTGCAGCTGCACCACAAACTTTGTTGTGATTTCTTCTTAAATCTGTTATCACAGCGGCGTCACCATCATCTCTAATTGGCCCAGCCTTGGCCAGCRGCACGTCCATCATCAGAGCCATCAGGGATTGGCTCTGCTGGACATGGTGGAAGCTTCTAGCAGCTTCTCACAGAAGCCACCTCTGTGGCCTCCCTGCTACCAAAAACCAGGCCCTGCAAAACCAACACATCTCCCCAGATATTTACCAATAAAAGATTTAAGTTCTCAAGTACCAGTGTGTAGTGGGTTGACCCTGGCTGGACACCAGGCACCCACCAAAGTCACCTCATTACTCCCCTCTGTGTCTGGACAGGGGAGAGAAAATGTAACTAAGGGTTCATGGGTTGAATAAGAACCAGGAGAGATCACTTACCAAATACCGTCTCAGGTAAAAGTGATTYGAATTGGGGATATTAATTGAATTTATTACTAACAAAATCAGAGCAGGATAATGAGAAGTAAAATAAATCTCAAAAACATCTTCCCCCACCCCTCTCTCCCCTCCTTCCTGAGATCTACCTCCTCTCCCCTGCAGCAGTGCAGGGAGATGGGGAATGGGGGTTATGGTCAGTTCATCACACATTGTTTCTGCTGTTGATCAGGGAGAGTAGTCCTTCCCCTGTTCCAGTGTGGGGTGTCTCCCACAAGAGACAGTCCTCCATGAACTTCTCCAACATGAGTCCATCCCAGGAGCAACAGTTTTCCATGAACTGCTGCAACGTGGGTCACTCTTCCACAGGGTATGGTCCTTTAGGCACAGTCTGCTCCAGAGTGGGTCCCTACAGGGTCACAAGTCCTACCAGGAAATCTGCTCCAGTGTGGGCTCCTCTCTCCATGGGTCTGCAGGTCCGTGCCAGCAGCCTGCTCCAGCACAGGCTTCCCATGGGTTCACAGCCTCCTCTCAGGCATCCATCTGCTCTGATGTGGGTCTCCCCCATGGGCTGCAGGTGGATCTCTGTGCCTCCGTGGTCCTCTATGGGCTGCAGGGGGACAGCTGCCTCACCATGGTCTTCACCACAGGCTACAGGAGAATGTCAGCTCTGGCACCTGGAGCACTTCCTCCCCCTCCTCCACTACCTTGGTGTACTGCAGAGCTGTTCCTGTCACATATTCTCACCCCTCAGTTCTCTGGCTGCAATTACATCTGCTCGATAACTTTTTCTTCTGTCTTAAATATGTTATCACAGAGCTGTTACTGTCATTCCTGATTGGCTCAGCCTTGGCCAGCAGCACATCTGTCTTGGAGCCACCTGGCATTGACTCTGCTGGACACAGAGGTTTCTGGTGGTTTCTCATACAAGCCACCCACTGTAGCCTCTCCACTACCAAAACCTGGCCATGCAAACCCTATACACAGTGTCAGACACTGTTTGCACAGTGGCTTATTTAACATGTTGTCAGTCACCTTAACAGTAGTTCCAGAGTTGCTATCAATTAAAAATAAATGGAGCATGTTGATCAGTTTACTTCAAAAGAGGCAAGGTGGGGGATGACAACAGCAAGCTCTGTGTCCCAAGGTTTCATTTGTTTGCTACTGATTTACTGCATATTCACCAGCTATGGGGAATGTACAGCCTCAGGCCTGTATTTCAGCTCTTTTGCTCAGTCTGTCTCCACCACCAATCATTCCAAAATTCATGTTATTATCACGCCTAACTGGAAAATTTTCATTAGCTGTCAGGTCAGTGTTTTAGCTGCTTGTGTTGGACAGGAAGAGATGAAGACCTGAACCTATGTATCATCACACTGCTGAAAATACAATAGATTGGTTTGTCATCACAATATCCTTAGTAATCTTATATACTCACTGGGCAACAGCATTGACACAGTGGACCCACACAAGAGCCTCTAGGAGTTAACAAGCAACTGCTGAATGCAGCCTTGTCACAGGGGCTGTTATCAAGGAATTATGTTATCATCCAGAACTGCTTGAGACCAGAGATGAGGTATATGGTCAGTGACAGAAAAAAAAGAAACAGATCAGCCAGGACTCCTCAGGACTCCTAATGGTTTATGATTGCCAGGAGGAAACTGTTGACCAGTGCAACAATCTTTGTAGGTTTAAACATGAACTGCCAAAATCAAACAGTCCCATAAAGTCCAGATGCCATGAAAGCTGCTTTGAGAAAAAACCTCAAGATAGCATTACCTGAAGGAGAAAGTGATTCACTAATCAAGAATTCCTAAGAACTCAATGCTAAGATCAACGTTCTGAGTCCTTCAAGATTTGGAGAGCCTGTCCCCCTACTGACAACTTTCAAGAATCAGTCCTTTATTAATGTCCACTGAGTTTGATATTTAAAACTGTCACTAGATGCTCTCCCAAAACATCCAGTGCTATATTAAGAGTGGTTGATTCAATACTGAAGACCAACATAGATCATCCCAGTAACATGCATTGATACTATGATTTTCTTCTCCAAGGAACACCTGTACCACTCAGTGGGATGGATTTGTCTGAGGAAACCTTGATTAATCAAGCAGTTTATTACACTAAAAAAACCTTGACTGAGATTATTATTGTCAAGGGAAATAATTTTTCCTTTTCTCTTCAAGCCACAGTATAGGTATAAATAAATTTTTTGGACTAATCTATCGATGCCTTTGAAGTAGTATGCACTAGACTGTGATTTACTGRCAGCTTTTGCTTTCTTCCTTGATGCTTCCATTGTCACTAATCATCCAAGGAAGTAAGTCAATTTGTGAATATGAAGCTACTGAAAGAAGCCTAAGAAAGTAAAATGTGGCAATGAAGTTCTACCTAGGTATCAGTGATGCTGTTCTTGGAGACCTAAGATGTCTTTTAAAGCTCTGGAAACAAAGCTCCAAAAACCATCATAATTTCATGCCAGGAGAAAAGGTGGAATTTCAAATCAAACTCTAAGATCCAACTTCTGTCTACTAGAACTGGAGTGTTTTCCAGGTGTATGGATTCAGCCCACCATCACCTCAGATCACTCCATTACTTAAGAATAGACAGGCATGTCAGAAGTATGACTATGTAATCAATGCAGCTGGCAGGCACAGTCAGTCTGGGCAGAGCCAATGCCCGCTGCAAGAGATGCAGTCAGCTCAGAAAGAAATGTTACTATCCAAGCTGTCAACAGGGCCCTTACAGCCCCCTAGTTCAGATAAGGATCTTTCCTGTAAGACAGAAGCTTTCTTTCAGATCCAGGTACATAAAACTAGAGGCCAACACCACATTCCTCCCCTTGACCATCTCTTTTTGATTTTGTGTATGGACTACTCATGAACTAATTTGGCTAAAACTTGTCCAGCATCATCCAATCAGTTATCAGCATCTTCTGTGAAAGGATGAATTTCAGCAGGGGGTTATTAGGATACGTTTTATGTCGATGGGAAAAGAGAAGGGAAGTGTGAAATATGTGAAGGAGCATGCCAACCCAGCCTGCAGATTATAGCATGATGGACAAACTGAGATGAGCCTCCAGAATAAGATGGCAGCATTTTAGACTGTGTATGAACTTGAAGCAAAAAATTACAATAAACCTTTGCCATAGTTCTGTAATGCAGAAAGACATGGAATATCATATTCAGCTTTCCCTTTATTAGTCAACCAGATGGAGTTCAAAGAAAGACATAAGTGATTAAGAAGATGAGAAACAGGTTTGTAAGATTTGAAAAATTGTTGTATTTATCCAGCTCAGGAAACTACAACTAAAGTGAATGTAAGGAAAATGTGGCAACCATCTATGTATTTTGGAGGGTGGGAGAAATAATTCATATTGGACTAACAAGCATCAACTAGGAACAGAGTTCAATTTAAGAAAAGGAAATGGTATGTTAACGTTTCAGGAAATACTTCCAAACAGCAGTTCTTCCACTGTCAGCCTTTAGAATAAACTTAGGTTGGAGAAGCTGAAATCTTTGAATCTAGGGAGCTACAGAATGAACAGGGTAAAGCACAGTAAATAAGGAAGTGCCTGCTGTTGCTGGAAAAATAAATAATAATAGTGGGAAAAATAAACCAAAGAAGCTTCCACTTTTTACCTAGAGAGTTGTTCAAGCTTAATCCGAGAGGATCTATCCTTTTCTATCCTGTGTTTCACTTCTAGCCATCTCATCTGGGTTCAAAATATTTATTAGTACCAGTGCTAATTTATTCAATAAAAGTAACATGAAACACAAACAGTTGTGTAAATAAAGATATATAGGTGATATGTATTGAAAGAAGCAAAACACAGTGTTTTGGTCTTCTTTTCATAAGCACGGGATTAGAGCAYGATTCCCACATGGCTTCTGTTTGCAAATGCTTCAGCAATGATTGAGAGAAGGCCAAGAACATCCTAATTTTATATTCTTAAAGTAGTTTTTGTTCAATGGTGAGTTATGGTGGTATTTCTCAGAATTTCAATAGGACTAAGAGATACCCAAGCTGCTTATGTTTTTACTCTTTTTTATACTTTAAGGTACTGCCAGAATGACCACTCTGGGTCTGCGCAAACTGAAGAAAACATATTTATATTTCTATTTGACTTTTTTTAACTTTGAAATGAACAGTTAGGTATGTTAACTTCCCATAACGCAACTTTCAGATGGTTTGGAAAAATGCTGCCAGCAAAGAACTTCTGGTAATGTCAAGACCCTCACATAGAGCAGCTACATAACACATGCAAACTGAGATGTCATAAAAGATTTAAGATCTCTTTTGAATTCTGACATAATTTTAAGATATTCTTTCTTTTTCTTCTTTATTCTTGCTCCTTTTCCCCCTCCTTCCAAATAATACAAGGAAACATTTTTGATAAAACACGGCAGGTCATATAGAAAAGATTTACATGTAAGAATTGGAAGACCTTTACAATGTGGGAAATACTAAAGAGGAGAAAGCAGACATTTCATTAGCTCAGCTATTATTATTTATGAATCAACGAGAATGACCTTTCATACTTATTTGATAAAATTTACTTACTGAAACCCTGGTGGAAATGTAACCAATACTTAATTTAGATTTCCAGCAGAAGCCTAAAATTAAGGTTCATATTTAAGTTGAAGTGTTAAGAGGCTGTATGGATTTTTCTCTCCCCATAGGAAGTCCCTGAGGCATAAGAAGCATTACTCTGGCGGTCAGAAGTCTCCAGCACTACATCAGAGAAAATAATCCTTTTGCAGTCAACTAGCCAAATGTTGAGTCTTTTAACAAATGTGRATTTTGGGAGAAAGGCTCAATCATCTGGGTTATATAGGTGCAGAAATAGCATGACTGTGCCCCTAAAGATTCTTCAAGGCATACAAAAATTCCACTCATTAGTGCACTACTACAGATTAGAAACCATCTGAGATTATTTCAAAAATTTACACTGTCTTAAAAGTCAGTACTTACAAGTCTTGATCCTTTTCACCATGGGCTCTGACACATCCCAGCGTCTCTCCAACAAAATTGTGCAAACCATGTAAACACATGCAAGCAAGCAGGACAGAAGCTCCATGGATGAAGACAATAATGAAAATACTCAGTCCTACTAGTTGCAGAGTACTGCAGCTCAGTCCAGGAAAAAACTTGAGCATATTCTTAAACAGAAAACCATAGACATAAAACCATAACTGCAGGTGCACTACTCACATCCTTCATTTTAGTTGTGTTTTGCAGTTCTGTTGGTTAGACTGCAGTACTCGATATCTTCCAGGACTGCACTGAGGGCATTTTTCTGATTTCAAATATTGTAACTTTTTAGATAGAATAATATGCCATCTGATAAGTCTCCAGGCTTTTGATCCCAGTTTCACATGTTGCATTACTACAATTACATAAAGAGGCTTACATGCTGGAGAGGAAAATTACACGTGTGTTGCGGCGTGGCCTCATTCGGCTAGATGGTCAGTGGCCGCAACCTTCCTAGAAGCCTCACGCTTGTCCGGCGGTGCCTCGGTGCGGTGTGCGACAGCCACTGGGAAAGGCACAGTGCCGCGCCTTCCACCCGCTAATCCCACCAGCGCAGGTGGTTAAGCAGGCAGTCGCACAGTCGACGCCTTAAGACAGGAATAAAGAGTCGGAGGTGGACTCTCCTTATGATGTTTCACAAAAAGGGTTTATTCTTGAAGGGTCAGGGAAGGAGAGCCTAAACCATAAGGTGACAGAGGATTATACCGAACAGGGGCGGAGAGAACGCTGAGGGCCAATCGCATTAGGGTTAGGGGGAGGACAAAAGGTGGGGTAGCAGTACACAAACCAATAAGGGTAGGCGAGGGGAGGAGCGGGGGAATAAAGCCAATGGGGCATCGAGTGAGGGAAAACATTCTGGAACATAACCATATACAGAACATAGATTGACAAGGATAAACCAAATGAATGGGGGAGCATACCACTCCAAGGCCTGGGTGGGAGAGACCTTCCTCCTTACCACAATCTAGGGGGAGATCCTGGACCTCGGAGCCTTTACTTAATACAACACCTGGGCTCCCTGGCCCCACTGGCTCCTCGGTTACTTGTGTGGCTGGCTTATCCTCCGCAACATTTCCAGCGGCAGGCCAAGCCACCACCATATGTGTGGGCATAAATTACTACATGACTGGGGCAAAACAGATGTCTGTTCATACCACAGAAAGTTTTTTTAGTGTCTGCAACACAGCCACCTAGCACTCTATCCATTCCACTAGCCTCATCGACCTTGAGATATTTATAGAAGTTTCCCTGGATAGGCATAGAAGTAGAGATTTTAGTCAGCTATATTTTTTCCTTTCAGTTTTCAAAACCATAAGGAACCAGTTTCTGTACTCACTTCTGGGATTACATTAGGGAAGTTAACCCAGTGAGTTCGTAGTTTAATTTATTAACATGAAACCAAATGTAGGTTTGTATAACCAAACAAATGCTCAGCCTTTAGAAAATCTAGCACCAGAGCCATGACAGCCCACAGCCATGACTTGTTGCAATTCTTATAAAAGAAGCTTAAAGCACTTAATAATAGGGAACAAGTTTTGCTTTTCTTACTTTACAGCTGAGAAGATCAAAGTGCCTTCTACAAGGGGAGACAAGAAACTGAGCCTGGGGCCATCTCAATTCCAGCCATATGTTATTGTTTGAATTATTTCATGCAGCAGCAGCAATACCAGTGCCAAGTGCTTTTGAGGTGGGTGTGATTTGTGGGATTAAAGTCACAAATTTAAGCCTACAGCATACTTTTAGGCCAGAGGAGAGAGCCTGGGAGAAGAGTGAGCACTCAATGAAAGCAGCAAGTTCATCTCCACCACCAAGATACATTTCAGCTTATACATCTGTTGTGGTTTGACACTGGCCAAACCCCAGGCACCCACAAAAAAGCCACCAATTCACTCTCCTCTGCTCTGCAACTGGACAGAGGAGAGAAAATTTAACAAAGGGTTAACAAGTTGAGATAAGGACCAAGAGAAAACACTTCAAGGGCAAAACAGGCTCTACTTAGTGATATAAAGTGAATTTATTACTAACAAGATCAGAGTAAGAGAATGAG
>JACAXG010000019.1:7135592-7360310 GCA_018881555.1 Amblyornis subalaris
TTTCCTTTCCTTTCCTTTCCTTTCCTTTCTTTTCTTTTCTCTTTTATTTTCTTTTCTTTTGAAATAATTGGTCATCAACAGTTTCTCCTACTCCGTGGTTATTGCCCTTGTAATGCCTGTGATTTCCATAGTCAAGCATGAATACATCTCTAGTTAGCTCTTTTACTTCCAGGTCTAAGTCTTTTGTCATTTACCACAGTGGCCAAAAGCCTCTGATGGCTTTCTTCATAACCACATTATCAGTGATCCTCTTGCCACAGACACAAACAAACACCCATGTACCAGCATTCATAAGCTGCACCAGAGATACCTGTGCTTCCATACAACTTGTGTGGTGTTTGTGTTGTAGTCAGTTATTCCTACTAACCTTCAAAAAGGAGTTTAACTTCTGCTGACACCTGTTGTAAGTGAAAAGTGGCTGTCTTACCTATACCCTCATTGAGGTTTCACCTAATCCCAAACCAGAAATTTCTTCTAGAAAAAGAAAACCTAATGTGAATAATATTGAAGTTTTAGGCATTATACTGAAATTAAATATGTCATATTGAGAATTCAGTGTTTATATCCCACATCAAGTCAAAATGCTTTCTATTTTAGGGCCTTGGATGAAGAGCCTTGCTGAAGACCCAGAGGCAGAAGGTAGCTCCACAGAAATCCTTTCTGTATATGGTCAGCAAAGGGGAAAAACTCAAATCCTGATACGATTATTCCCTGGTGTTTCCCAGTGCAAGGTGGTTTTTTTCATAGTCACTTATTTTTTATTGGGTTAAAGTCATCAAATATAAATATTAAGTTTTTCTGTCTTGTCATGTGTTGTCCGATTTCTGTAGGAAAGGGACAGCACAGTGCATTGTCTAAAAGACTGTTAGTAAGTAGGCTATTATTAGGATAGAAAGTAGCTGCTTTCATTTTAGCCTAAATACATAGTTCCATAATGTTTTAGGCTGCTAAATGGAGAAAACTCCATCCATCACTGAAAATGTGGTGAAAAGGTATCATATAACTTAAATCCTTATGAATATCAGGCATGAATTTAAGAGGAAGAATAAGGCAGCACTTAGTCCAGAAACTGAATGGTCTTGGAGTTTGGGAAGGGGATCACTGTGTTATGAAACCAGGCATTAATGAATGTATGTGGTTTATATTATCTTATATTCAATCGTTCATACCTTCCTCTCTGTCACACCACTTCTCCACCTGGCATCCAATTGCTCTCTAATATTTTCAGAACTCTATTGCAAGGTCAAAACCTCATCTGTATCTGAATTGTTCCTAGGCTGCCTTTTATGAACTAGGCCATAAACAAGGTATTTCTGCCTACCCAAGACCAGTGTCTTCAAATCCTCTTTAGTAAGTCCTATTTTCCTTTTTCACATGCAACTTGACAGAAAGACACTTTCAGCCCTTTTTGCATCTTTCTGCAACTTGATCCACCATGTTTCTCCCATGTTAGATTGTCTGACTTTGTCCTTTGTATTTGTCCCAGATATTTTCATCTTCTACAGAAAAGACTGGCAAGGGTTTTTGAGCTCTCCACATGATCTCTGTACTTGTTATTAAATCCTTTTTATACCTAATCTTTTTCCTGAGGCACTTGATTTGGGAGACATTTTAGATATGCCTGCACTATCCTACGCTAAAAATCTTATTTCCTGTGGTAAAGATTAGTTTTCACACTGCTGTAGCAATAAATGACATGGGCAATATTGCTCACTAACCTAAACAACACAATCTCTACAATTCTCCCATTAAACCACCTCTTCTCACTATATCAGTTGTGCCTGGAGAGGATGGGGTGTGTTTACCTTGGGTTCTGCTCTTTTCATGCACCACCCAGTGAAATTTGCCATGCAAGGAAAGTGGAGGAAGCTGCTCTCATCATAGCTTTTGCTGGATGGAGTGTAAGTGGAATCAACAAGCATTCATGAAGGATTTCTTCTCTTTCTTTCTCTGAATTATTAATTTCAGAACTCATTGAATTGTTTAACATTTCTGTTTTCTAATAAAGGAGACAATAGCTAGAGGTATGTAATGAGGATATTTACGGTAATCCATCTGTAAATACAGCATGTGTATGGTATAATCCATTTGAATGTAGAAGCAAGGATGGATTATTTTCATGCTTCGTTTACACCTGTGTTTGTATACAGTCATATTATTTTTGTTTGTCACTGGCAATACAGACAGAAGGTCCTTTTGCACGAACACTTATTAGTAAGCTTTCTCCCCTGTAARTTGAGATACTCCTCTGAGCAAGGGCAGGTCATAGACTCTAGTTTGAAACATTGGCTTCATCTGAGTTATTTTGCTGTGAGAAAATGCATGCTGAATGGAGAACTTAGAGCCTGGTGAGACAAGGAGGCTGGTGTCTGATACTAGCTTCCAACAGCTCTACTGCAAAGTTAGAGTTAAAAAAAAAAGAAAAAACAAGTGAGCAGTCATCTCAAATACAATCTATTTTGAGTTGCTGACTTCACATACCAATGGAAATTCTTGTAGCTAAAACTTTGGTGAAAATGCAATTTGATTTCTTTGATTGTAAATGAAATTCTATCCTTTAAAATTTTGCTGACATAAAAGACAGTGTTCTGCTCATATTTTGCCTTGCTTGTATAGTGATTGTCCTCTAGAAACTTTTAAGTTGTCTTTGTACCTCTAAAGATTCTAGTAATGTTWCTACAGACAAAAAGTATGGCAGCATTCTCCTTAAATAGCACAGAAGTTGTGATTTAAGATTATAATGGGCCATTCCCACAGGGATCTAATTTCAGTCCAGATGGCAGATGCTGTTTAAGCTGTTTCATGAATTAAACAGAACAGGCTGGTTTCAGTTGTTACAAACAAGACATCTCTCAGCACAAAAAGAAAGTCAAATGTGGTTGTATTTTTCTTAATGACCACCCTGAAGTGTTTATTAGCAAGTTCTTGAAATTTCCTAGAGGAAATGTGTTTCTTCTTGCCCTCTGAGATATAATACAACTTCTCTATCCATAGAAAAACAATAGTTGATAAATCCCCTATTGTGATTTACCSTGTAATATGGCCACCACCAGGGCTACCATAGGAGATCTTGTTTACTAGCATGCCTTGGTTTCCCGAACATAAAAGACAGGCTTGTTAGACCTGTCTTTAGTCAGGCTGATATCTAGCCTCTGATGAAAGGCAGGGGAGCCTCCCTTTTTCTTACAGCTTTCTCCTAAATGTTGGTTTGTCTCTACAGGGTTAACATAAGGGTGTCTAACCCCTTCCTTAAACCTCACCTTACACTTGTGAGCACAGTCCTCACTCTATATGGCTTATTATTACCGAACAGGAACCAGTAAGAGTATAAGAGGGTTCATTAAAATTTATGTAACAAAGTCTGCAGCCTCTCTGAGATATGCATACTTTGATAGAGCAGTCATGACAATAACAGTTTGTCTGAGCTTATATAGCTCTTTATTATTCTTTCAAGTATGTAGAAGAAGGAACTCTGACATACTGGATCAATACAGCTAATAATTATAAACATATTTCCATTATTAACAAAAAACTGTCTTTAGTAAAGAGCCCTGAAACAACAATAACTAAAGCCAATCAGATAAATGAGAAATGGTCACATTATCTAAAATATCTTATACTAATCTTCCAGAACCAAAAGTATACTATAAAGGTCATCAGAATTGTGTGTACTAGAATCCATTTATTTTACTCTCAACATCCTTTTTTTCAACAATAAAATAACATTAAATAATAATAGTTCTATTTAGTGCTAAATAATTGCCTTTCTCAGTTCTTGGTCCAAGAGCAGTTAACATAAAAAAGGGAAAATCTTTTAAGCATAAAACTCCTGTTGAACTCATATGTCCAATACAAATGCTTTCATTAGCTCCGTAGTCAATTTCTGTTTAAAGAAAGGAGAATGAGCAATAATATTCACTTCATTCACTCATTAAAATATAATTTATGTTGTTTAAATGTCCTTTTCCTGCCATGCTAAGGTGTTTTTACAGGAAGATTTGTGACTTTGTAGAGGTTTGTTTTTCTTTTTTTTTTTAAATTGGACATTCAACTCTGATAAACTCTGGCTAGATCAAGCCTGTAGCCTTTAGGTAGTCAAATCTCCTGTAGAAAGGCATCAGGTCAGAGGAGGAAAGGTGTGTTCTGTCTTTAGCAATCGATAGATACAGAAYTGGCTATGACACACTCATCAATAGCTGGTTTCTGTTTCATCTTAGTAGTTGAAAAAAGAGCTAGAGAAAGACCATACAGTTAGCTGCTATTGGAATTAAAGCTCAGGTTTTAAAATGTCTCCTCCCTCAGCTGTGCGCTTGAGGGTGGGACCACTTGGATTTTGAGATCTGAGCTCAGATTATGCCCTCTAGAAATATTCCTAAAGATGAACTCTGGTCATTCAGACTGCAGTTCCTATTTAAGCTTTCTGAAGCGTTGTATTGTCTATTCATGTTTACTGTTTGTTGTGAGATGTGCATGCTATTATTTTGGCCTTGCTACCTTAACTGTTTTATGAGTTATTCATGTGTTCATGTTGTTCCTACAAATTGTCACCTCAGAAAAAAGTAATCCAATTCCTGACAGTAAGTCACAGATTTTCTATTTATTTTCCCTCTCCTGCTACAGTCCAAGAGAGATAACCATCAGATTAGTTTTTATACAGTTGCAAAAATCACAATGCTTTTCAAATTTGTCAACCCTGTTTCAGAGGAACGTATCTCAAATTTTCTTAAGGGAAATTACTATCAGATGATCCTTCTCTGCTGCTGCTCTTGATGGAAAACTTCCAGCTTTTAGGTATGTTTGGAAATATAGGTTTGTAATCCTGACTATCTCTATTGTAATCTTTGACTGTATCTAAATTCCTCATTTATAAACTCCTTTTGCATTAATATCTCTTGGTATATGATGGAGCCTCTACATGTTCTTGGCCTGTGAACTAGTCTTATTTGATTTTGGGTGTTGTATTGGGAGCTTATCTTCTCGTCTTTTTTATGCTTATCTTTTTTCTCTCAGAAGTTCCTGCATTTCACTTTCAGAAGGTACCAAAAGAGTCAGTTCTCTGAATCCTTTTAAGATTTCTTTTAGGATTTTAAAATACCTGCAGACAGATGGTCTTTTGAGGGAGTGGAGGTAGTTGTGAAACACAATCTACAATCAACCTGTCATCATCTGTAGCTTTCACTGTCCATGATTTGTTCCTGCTACAAGAATCATGTTTTTTCTTGAAAATCTAGAAAAAAAAATAAGGAAATAGAAAATCTAGTAGCACTACTTATTAATAGTAAATAGCATATGTCAGAGACAGGAAGTGGTCTGCTTTGGGACATCTTTGAGTGTGTGGAAAGGGGCGTATCGGGCCCTACGTTGGTGGGGCAGCATCCTGCCCCCACTTCCCCCCATGAGCCCTGTCAATCAAGGGACACTGGTGACAGCCCCCTCGGTGTCACCTTACCCACCCCTGAGGGGCCGAGACACAGGAGGTCCTACCTGGGAGGCAGGCCTGGAGGCAGCGCCAAGGTTTTAGGAAGCCCCACCTTGTGACTATCTCTTTCTCTTTTCCACCTACCTCCATCCTGGAGAATAACATTGCTGGAACCCAGGAGTTGGTAGCTATGCCTGTTTTTCTATATCTTTCCTGTCTTTCCATTTTCCTCCCCTTCTTCTTCTTTTTCTAACTTGCTTCTCACGGAACATAATATCAAATGGACTAGAAGGTTTGGTACGTTTAATGAGCTAAGTTTATGGTGGGAGAAGTGATTTTGTGTACCATTTATTCTTTTGCCAATGTTCCTTAATTTTCTATAGTTCTACCAGTAAACTTTTGTGTGTTTTCTTACCTCTTGGGAAATTTTGGTTGAATTTTCTCTTTGCACCTACCCAGAAAAAAAGAATCTTGGTTTAGGCCTAAGTTTAGGTGGCCAGGGTGTTACAGCATAATGAAAAGGTGAAGACTGAGCTGCGTTTCTAGCAACTACAAATTGACTCTGATTTCTCAAACTGGAAAGATACCACAATCTTTTTATTAAAGACATAATTTTCATTTAATTAGCCAAATTGTGCAGTTTTTTTTTTCCCCATGAAACTCACTCATCAGGGTTTACTGCTTCAGACTGATAATATATAAGGATATAAAATATATATAATATATAAGGATATATAAGGATATTATAATATATAAGGATATATAAGGAGATATAAAGAAGAAATTTTTTACAATGGAAGTAGTGAAACGCTGTCACAGGTTCACCAGAGAGGTGGTGGATGATCCATTCCTGGAAACACTCAAGGTGAGGTTGGATGGGGCTCTGAGCCTGATCTATCTGAGGATGTCCCTGCTCATTACAGGGGGTTGGACTAGATTGCCTGTAAAGGTCCCTTCGAACTCAAACCTTTCTTTGATTCTACACTACAAAGGTAAAAGGATAAAGAATCGAGTAAATTATTTTTGTATGTAAGAGGTAGACCTGGATTACTTTTTGTTTTATAGTTTACATTTTTTACTGCTTCCTGCCATGTTGCTTTCCAAACTAGAGACTGCTTTTGATGTTTCACACCATTGCAGTTTGATGATTACGAGAAGAAAAAATGGAACAGAAGATTTGCATGTGGTATTAAACTACCAGCATGTCACTCTGACCTGTGCGATGGGAAGTCAATGGCCCAGAAAATCATTTGGCATATTCCATTAAAAAGTCAATGGTAGGAAAGGCAATGCTGCTGTACAGAGAAATAAAGCAGAAAAATGGTTCTGACTAGTTCTGATTTTGCTTCTGGGATATAACAGCTGGGGTTGTGAGTGCAACAGCTGCTCAAAAAAATTAACAGGGAGACACCAGGAGGGACTTTTACAATTAATTGATCTGACTGTTTCTGTGAAGCATATTTTGGTATTTCTCCTAATAATTCCAGCATTCAACTCACAGTGCTCTCATTCGACTATACCATGTTTGGCACGGTTTGCCTTCGTTTTTATTTCTAAATCCAGTGCATCAAATTACAACCTGAATGTCATATTGTGGAAGTAGCCTCCCATAATTTAGGTGACTCAATACATTGTACAGTTGGAGGAACAAACGAGGAAATGGAGAAGGAAGTGGGTGGCAAAGATCCCAAACTTAGGGCTTTTTTTTTGAGGAAGAAGGAAGAAGTGGTTGGGCAGAGAGCAGCTCACATTTTTGAGATCTACCTAGCCTAATGGACTATGCATTTGCCTACCATTTTACTTCCAGCTTAAAAAGATTATACTGGATGGACTTCAGAAAAAACCTGCTTCTCTAGAAATATCTCTTTATTGAATACAAACTATGATTTCAGACCTGTTAGACTTATATATGTCACCTCAGGAAAAAACCAGAAATCTTACTTTCTCTCACTGACGTATGTTGCTGAGTTCCCCAAAATGGTGTTTTCTTGTTGTAATCCTTAAACAATTGGACAAGCCCACAATCCATTTAATCTGTGAACTACCAGAGAGACACAGGTAGTTTCATACCTCCCGGTAATGTTAAATCACTTATCATTAAACTAAACTGTCAGGAGGTGGCTGCTGTTCAGCTCACATACCCTTCCTAGTCAYGTGCTTTATTTTCCCGTTTTCATCCATCAGTGTTTACCTTTACTGAAGGAGCAGCTGCAATTTCTTTCTGCAAAAGAGGCTGTTTTTTGGAAGACTGTACAAGCATGTAACTAAAGATGGTCCATATAACCAATGTTAGCAGACACCACATAGTACAGGAATAGGTTTTTATTCTTTAAAAAGGCTTCAACTATAGAGATTATGCAGTTTCCCACTAAGTAACATATTCTAGCATTTTTTTTAGTATCTCTACAAAGATTATTCTAATAATTAAATTTGCTGAAACTTTTTTTCTTCATTGCTAATTGAGGGCATATAAAGAGAAGGTTTCTCTCCCTTAATTTGAGAAGTTATCTGCATGCATCTTTTACATACCTGGACATAATACATTGTCTTTTAGCTATTCCTTTTCTAAACTAAGAAAGGTTATCCCATAATTTCTTTCCTAAAACTTTCAAGTTTCCTAATCTGATTGTTGTCTCCTTGAACTCTTCTGGGCTCTGTCTAGTCTTTTGCGTCTTTCCTGGGGGCAGTGGTAACATTTAAACAGAATTCTCTTGTTGGAGCCTGAAGACTGGAAAGATGATTTTTCACAACATACTGACAGAATACCTGTTTGTGCATCCCAACATTAAGTCATAACCCAGATCTTGTTCTGCAGAATACGGAATTGTATGTTGCTTTTCCCCACATTTCTTCAGTTTTTTACAATTGTTCTTAACTGCAGCCCTCACCTTTTTCAGATGCATAGAACATCCTTTCTGATGTCATCTTCTAAATGTATACTTTGTTTCATCCAACTACTTAGTAACAAGTTATTTGACTTTTTCTAAACCCAGGAAAGACAGATGCCCTTGAGTCTTTCTGGTTTGAGAGTTGATAACTGTTGCATGTGTCTCCTAGTAATTCCATTTATACCCTGCTGCCTTATATCATGCAAAACCATGTCAAAGATCCCCTTAAAGTAAGTGTATATGGTATCTATGGCCCTGTACAGTTGTCCTTTTATAAAAAGAAACATTGCATTGAAAGCTAAAGAATAGGAAATCATCTAAGCAGTTTCCTATTCTCTCCTTCCTTTCAGTCCCTTGAGGTGAAATATATAATACAAAAAAATATATTTTCAAATATTTGGTTGCTTCATCATTATTTTCCCTATTTAATTGGCAGTTGGCTGGTCCTTTCATATACTACCACGTCACAATCCTGATAATATTGGCCCATTTCTTGGAAAAATCAGTTCTTTCTTTTTTTAATTTTTTTTTTTAGTTAAAAACATTCCCTTTTAAAGCAACAAATAACAGAAAATATGCATGAATGAACAATGTTGAGCTGCATGGTTACTTCTGCTTCAGTTACTGTGGTGGATAAGCTTGAAAAGGCACGACAGTGGATTAACATATTTTCTTGTAAAAAAGGAGGCATTTCAGCAGAAAAAAACTAAGATGTACTTTATTAAAAAGTGTGCTCTCATCATTTGTAGTAGTTTTTAAAAGAGGACAAATTTTTTAGTGCTGTAAAAACCACATATGAAAAGTAACTTCTATTGTAAAAAATTCATAATTCATAACAGGGACTATAATTATTTTCCTTAAGCATGGACACAATTTTTCTGTGAACAGAAGTAAACAGGTATGTCATTTCTTGAGGTTTTAAAATCCTCTGAAAAGCAAGAACATGCTTCTCTGTAGTAGTTGTCTATTTTTATCTTCAATATTTTCATCTGTTATGACAATTTTTCCTTTTCTTAACTCTCTGTCTTCAGCTCTCAAAGCCACTTCTCCCCCCTGGTTAGCCACAGCCATAGCAATGAAGAACATTGCTTAGGACTTTGAAACAGTCCAAGTTCTAGTTACCTTAATTTTGTAAGGTATTACAGTAATTTGTGTGAAATGTCTTCTCCCTTCTCTATGATCATACCTATCTAGTGCCTACCACTGTCAATGGAAGTCTTCATTTGGCTTCAAGATACACTGAGTGAGCTTCAACTAGTAAATTATATCAAATCAGTAACTACATGTTACTTACTCCTGTCAGGACAAAGGCTATGGGCTGAGTGTGCAGTATTTCTTGAGGAGATAGACTAAAGAACAAACAAATATTAGGAGGAGTTGTAAGAATGAGCAAAATTATATTTGCTGGAACTTTTTCTTGCATGCCTTAGCACTGTGTTCCATCTAGGAAACTTGTCCAGATTTCTCCTTTTCTTTTCTGCACGCCAACAATATATCTTAAAATGGTAGAAAATCAAGTTTGACAAGAAGTGGAAGTCACACTGGTCCATGGTGGGACTTGCTCTTTCTTTATAGAGCCAACATAGAAAACAATTGTTAGGTCTTTCAGTGGAAGGACCTTGAGCCTGAGAAAATAAAAATAAAAGRGATTATTTAGTTCTGAGAATACGTGAGATATCTTGCCCTAGTTTATTATTCACTGAAGTCCATAAGAATTTTAATTTTGGACATGTTGAAAATGTCTGCCCTCTCTGTTGTAAAGTTATGATCTACTTCAGAGGCATTTATAGCTATAAATGCCCTTCTTTCGGCAGTTACAGAAAGAATATCCCCTGCATCCTCTGAAGCCAGTGAGCTGTATATCATCGTTCCTATGGTTCACAGCGATGGAAACAAACACTGAATTACTTGAAATAGGAATGAACTCCTTCCTAGCTGGGAATTAGAACAGGAGAGAAAATGAAAGCCTTTAGCAGATGAAAGTGAAAATGTGTCTGGTGTTTCTTTATCAGAGCTGGAGTCTAAAGAATTAATTAGGAAGAGAGGACAGTTCAGAATCAGCTTTTCAGTAAACCTTAGAAGACAGTAATATAATGAAAGTTAAGCTGTCAAAAAAAGAGGATGTTTAGGTTTCTTTACCAAAACCTGACTTATTTTAGCCTGAATCGTGGTACTTAAATTAGATCCTTTCCTGAAAATTATATCTTTTGAAAGTACAGAGTAGCATTTCACATCAGAACCTCAGAGGCATGTGGGAATCTGATCAAAGTCTCAGCATGAATCCACAGTTAAAGTATTTTGTAATATATAAACTACACAGTCGTCAAACTCTATAACCATTAGAAAAACTAAAAATTGCTAGCAATCTTATAGTTCAGTTCTCTTCTTCCTTTAACTCCTAGCAGTTGACAGGATCAGTCCTTAAGAAGTTCAATTGATCTGGTAGAAGATGTTACCTTACTACAAAGCTTGCCTGGGTTGTATTCTTCGAATATGACTGCTACAATCCAATACTGTTTTCTTATTATTTCAGTTCCTAACTGGAAGATGAATGGGCATTTAATTTCTGGTCTGACTTCTCCAGCCCTGCTTTTATGAGTTTTCTTTTCAATGTTTTCTCTTCAGTTTTCTCTTCAGACTGCATCTGAAACAAGTGAATTGATAAAAAAATTCTGTTTCATGTGTCCCATATCAAAACAACTTCCTTACTGTCGTTCACTGAAAGAAAAGTTAGGAAATATTTAAGTTTAGCCTGTATCTTATGATACTGTCATCAATACCACAAAAGAATACTAAAGGAATAAAACAGACACCAGGTCTGCAGCAATTGAATGTATTTTGGAAAGAGAGTATTTGAAAATGCAAAGATTTTCATCTTTTACCAGAAGCAATATAGTAATATTGGAAAACTGAATGAAACTATACCAGAAAATTGAAGTTAAAAGGTAAATAACTGTATTGTTGATGTAAGAAAGACTTCCAGTCCATTTCTGTAGACTTTGAGTGGCTTATACTTCACTGCATTGTAAAATAATTCCTTAGTCACTCAGACAACATTATAATACCTTACTGAAATGTTTTACAACCATTCCTGCTTTATTTATATTAATATTTCAGTATACTAATTTGAAGGAGAAATGTTCTCCTTCCACCCTAGTGTATGCGTGGTACATGCTTGTTAATCTTTCCTCAGAATGTGTGCAGAATATGAAAACAAATTAATTGCATAAGGAATCAATGAACAAAGTACCTCAATTTATTTGAAATTACTATTTTGATAAAAAATAGGGTAATCAGGATTTAAATCTTCATTGAAAATATGAAATGTTCTGCAATTTAATTGTTAGTGACAAAAATTTGCATACTAAGAACCAAGCAAACAAGAAACTTATAAAATCCCATCTACATGAGAGATTTTTAACACTGGAAAAGAACACACATAGAAAACCAGCAATAATTTAGAACAACGTAGTATCATTTCACAAGCAAGAATACTTATTTTGTTGTGGGATTCATATGAAATCTAGAGATAGTGTAGGATATGAAGAACACAAGAATAAGTTGTCTTTGTTTTAGATTTTTTTGTATGTGTGTATATCTATATTAATATGTAAAATCAATGTATGAATGCAGTCAGATATTTAACAAGGAAGGACAAACTTTAGGTTCCTCACCACAGATTTCAACACAGCATTAAGCCTTAAGATTCTACAGGTTCAGCATGATACTTCCAAACTGTGAGTTCCTGGACGAGCCTTCACTTCACTTCCCTGCCTAGTCCAGAAAGATGTCCCAGTTGCAGCTTGATTCTGAGCTGGGATGAGATATAAGTGTGCATCATTCTCTCCTTCTGCCCTGGTTTCTATGGAAGGAAATCCAAGGGCAGGGCCTGGAGAAGATTTACTGCTGACCTTGGCTGGGTCCTGCTAACCTCGTCTGTGTCCCTGATTTGGATGACTGAGGGACTTGGTCTTGCATGTGCTTCATAGACTATATTTTTCCCGTCATCCATTGATAAAGTTAGCTATAATTTTACTTATATACATGATGCAGCACAGCACTCATGCATACCTTGTTCCTGTCTTGAAGCCCTTAGAAAGTATAGCTCTGTCAGATGTGTGGAATACAGGTACGGCAGTGATGAGATGGGGCTAGAGATGGGGCTCTGGCATCATCTCAGAGTTCGAGAGTTACACTTCAGAAACTACTGGCATTTCTAGGTCTGAGCCATTGTGGGTCAAGCATTTGGTTTAAAATATATTCATGTGATACTTAAAACAATATGGTGGGTTTTTTTGTAGTTATTTACCTGCTGTTGTTTGAGCTTTTTAAAAATGCTTATTTTCAAGCTTTGTTCTTCAACTACAAAATATATGTATTTTTCTCTCACTTGGGCCTCCCATATCATCACAAATCTCTGAGGATTAAGACTCTCTGGACAAGTACCAGGTCTCTGAAGGTTATGATAAGATGGTAAGAACTAGCAATTCTAGAAAACTTGTGTACGGAAGGTCAGGTGTGCAGTGTGACAGATGGCTAGGAATATGTGCTGCTTTACAAACAATATATATATTGTGTTATATTTTAGTCACAGTGTTTGTTGCTATTGACTCTCGCATTTTGTGTCTGTCACTTGAAAATGCAAGATATACATGTATAAGCTTTGAGGCTTTCTAATGATAAAATAACTTGAAGACTTTCCCCAGCACTCTAACTTTAATTGGGTGTTGTCAGGCTAATAGCACAGCTCAGGTGTGCTTGAGCCTGTGCTCGTTGCTTATCTGTGAAGGAAGCAAATGCAAACCCGAGAGTATGTATTGCCCTGTCTGGTCATTTTGTAAGGTTCAGTGAATGGATCATAGATGTTAGAATCTGTTTTCTGTTTAAAAGGAGACAGATATTTCTTCTCGCTATATCCTGTAAATTACCTGTTCTCTTTTTTTTCTGACTATCTAGATATATACTAAGATCATACTATTGCAACATCTGTCATGATCTCAAGATGTCAAATTGTCTTTCAGATGTCTGTTAAGTTACACCAAGCTAAGTGATGTAGTGGCATATTGCGTTGCTAAGCTAGGTTTAAAAACTAATTAGGATGCAAACACGAACAAATGCATAATGGTTCCTTTCTAGAGCTGGGTAGAAATTTGACTGCAGTACAGTTAAGCAAATAATTTTCAGTGAATAATTGATATCAATGTCACCTTTTCTGTTTATGAATTATCCACTAGCCTATTACAAATTTCACTTGTTTGTTAGTTTTATCCAGTCTGTGAATTTTTAAATGATTGGTCATTTCTTAAACACTGTAAGTGAACACAGACAGATAATGTACACGTTTCTTTTAGCTGATAACTCAGGTAACCAAACAGTTCTGTGAAAGGTAGAAATTCTGCAAATAAAAAGTGCAAAATATATATTTGGCAGGTATTTCTGGATTTTAGTTTTGAAGCCAAGAAAATTTAAATGGCAAAAGTACTGGTAATACTACAGTACTCAACTGCTCTTGACAAACTGTTCACAAGAGAATCACAAACAGAAAAGAAAAGGAATTTTGCATTTGTGTAGGTTTGACTGAGAGTGTCTTTCTACTTTTTGCTCTATGCTAATTCATAACTCAAGCCACCAAAACATTCCCCAGTGGTTTTGTTTTAAAGACTGGGACAACAGAAATGTGTTGCATGAGAAGAGGATATTATAATCATTACTTAATATACAAAACATTTTCATCAAGGCACTCCTTACATATTCCAAAACAGGATTGCAGCTGGCTCTTTGAATGGACTCATAGGATAAGCAAGGCTGGGTAAAAAGCCTTGCTATTTTGTGCATCTCCAGCATCAGGGACTGATCCTCCTCTAATCCTTCCCGTATATCAGGTCTCTCTCTTTGCCTAAGGGATGTATACGAAAGGACAGTTTCTCTTATCAGGAAGAAATTGGGYCACACTAACCCCACGAGTGTTGACCTCTTTGCTGTATGCATTGCCAAAATCAGACAGCTTCTCAGTGCTCATCAAGACTACTCAGAGGGTATCATGACGCTTAATTAAAATGGCAGCTGGTGAAGAGTGTTGCTGTTGTCCTATTTCCCTTCACAAAGCCATATCTGTAAGTCAGTGCAGATGTTTTATTCTACTCCTCCTTTAACTTCCTGCTTACGTGCATGGAGCAAGGTCTTGACACACTTTGTTACCTCCRTAAACTAAATACTTGAAAATATGGGGTCTGTGCAACTGCATCCTTCATCAATGGCCTGATTTTAAATTTAATTGATCTTGTTTTTAAATCAATGTAACTTCACTCATTTCAGGGAGTAACTCGGTTTCAATGAGTGAAAAGAAAGAGTCCTTTATATCTTACAGAAAATTGAAGGAGAGCTATGACATTGTATTCAAAGCAAATTCTATTGATGGAGTAATGTTTGCTAAGGAAAGTTCTGAATTTGGAACGGAGATATATCATTACTCCTTTTAAAATTCATCATGCTGAATAAGACACTCAGAATAATTGAGATTTTTGAGCCATGAAGTGTAGAGCCAGTTGCCAAATTTCCAGATGCGCATGCTAAATACAAATAATTCCCGAGGCTTCTAAGGACAGTTAGTTATGTGCTATGGTAGTTTGACTTCTCCCTGCCTGCTTCACAGGCAGTATTTTTGTTATATTTGGCTCTTAGCTGATGAGAAATGCTGATTGGCAGACAGGATCTCTATCTCTTTTCTCAGTGTTAATGGCTTTAACAAAATGAAAAATGGCCTTGTATTGGCTAACACCTACTCTTTCTAATTCTAAAGCAAGCAGGCACAAGATGCATTAGCATGTTAATAGAACTTTGCAACCTAAGGTTCTGGTTTATCAGATATTAAGAATGCGTTAGCGATTCACAAACAGTGACGGACAGGATTCGTTAGCATGCTAATGCTACCTGAAAATATATGGTTATTGTGGTATCTAGAATCACACACTATCAGTTAAATAATTTAAACATGAGCTTCTCATTAAGTTTTCCCTGTAACCTTGTTGGATAAAACACATTGTATCGTTTTCAAAGATGGGTGTTGATTCAAGCATCTTAAAATTGAGATATTATCTTAAGATCCTTTGAGAGGGCCAGATTTTCACATACTCCTGTTTAGATTATGTATCACATCTAATCTAGTGATTAGATCTCGGTACGTAATCTAGAGACCAAGTGATTTGTATCAAGTAACCATAGTGAAGACAGCCAAAATCACTAGCAATTTTTGTTTGCACAGTAGACCAGTTTAAACCTTTTGTCCACTTACACAGACAGGATTTGGTTTATAATGGTTTCCAGCTCACTGAGAACACTTCCCAGCCTACAGTTGTATATTGTGGTTTTGATGCATAAACATGTGAATCAAGCTAGAGAAAGTGAGTCAAGACAGGTGAATTTGAGTTAAATTATATTTGGGGTTCAAAGCTCATTGAAAACACAACATTTTTCCTAGAATTGACATTGTCTGAGCTGAGTTTCACTGCGAGTTTTAGTTTGTCTAATTGATTGAGGAAGCTGAAATACAAATACATAAAAAATATACAGCACATTTCCATGAAGCTGGCTGGTCTGAAAATTCTGAGCTTCCCAACACTGTAATGGATGATAGTTCTATTTGATTCATCTTAGTGCTTGGAGTGAAATTAATATCTCTCTTACACAGAAACAGGCAGATTTATCACTATGCCTATGGTGTTTGCTCTTCTTTATCTTTTTTCTTTTCTTTTGATTCATAGTGCACCTCACAAGCTAAAAGCTGACAGACTATCACTTGCACAGATAGATGCTATTCTGAAATACTTTTAATAGGTTTGTGTTAAGGTGACAGGGAAAAGAGAAAATATAAAGTACAAGCCCTAGAATAATTGTTGGTAAAAATAAAATTTTGGATGTGAGAGCTTACCAAGAAAGCTGCAAGGAACACCTCTGGAGCCATAGTTGATTGAACATATCTTCCTACTACTATTATTCTTATTGTTTTTTTTCTAAGAATAATAACATAGCTTTCACATTGTTTATGTAGATTAACAATTTCACTTAGCACTTCTCCCATAGTAGTCAACAAAATTCCCGGTCTTCAAGTGCAGTAATGCAATTAAACAAAACGTGGCCAATGAACCAAACATCTTAGATCACAATTTAGCCAGTTCTGGATACCTGATAGCAAGTCTCCACTTTTCAGTCACCATCTTAATATTTTCAAGTATAGGCTTAACCTCAACTTCATACTGAATTCCCCTCTCCTTCTCCTTATTCTACCCCTCCAGTAAAGGCACTTGGTGTTTTCTGAGGGTGTAACTTATTACACAGTACTTCATGTCTATAGAGTTGGAGTGATACTTAATCTCTTTTATCTGGGTACTGGTTTTGGGTAGGCATCAGTCTACAAATTTCCACCCATCAGATTGTGCTGACCTGATATGATTGGGTCAATGGGTTTCATATGAGGACAACATGGCCATATCTCAAGCAGACCCCACCTCCCTAGGTAACTTCTTCCAGCACATACTGACCCCGTTAAGTAGTCATTAGAGAAAGCTGATCTAGATCTAGGAGTACTACAGCTGCATTGTGAAGGAACAATGACAACACTTTATAGGATCTGTGSATGTTTAGGATCTGTTTTCTCAGCTCTCTAGGCTAAACTGTTCCATCTGTTCTAGCTGAGCTACCCGTAATTTGAGTGCTAAATTGAGTGGGATAACACACCTGTAACTGAAGGGGTTTTGTGATGCCCTCCTTGACTTTTCTATGAGTCAACTCAAGTAGCTGTATTACTTATTTTCCCTCAGTGAACTAACAGCAAGTTAGAGTGGTGGGAGAGGTGAATGTGCACATTATATGACATGTGAAGATGGCTCCTCTCTGGAGTATAAGCAGCATCTCTGGATCTTAACCAGCACAAAGTATTTCTACCAGAGCTCAGGAATCCAGTATGTTTGCTGCTATGTCTCTATCACCTGGGCTAGCATGGAAAAATATGAGGAAGGACACAGGTAAGTGCTCTATATCATATATGCAGCTTGGAGAAAAAAAATTATTAGTGCTATATCAAGATGTTATTTAACGGTGTACCTGTATCAGAAATCACTGTTCTTTACCAGGGATACTTTATTTAGTCCTCCACAGCTACCTCTAACCATATCATATATCAGTGAAATTACTACCCTTTTGTTTTATTACAATAGAGCTATTGGTACTGCACCTATACTTGGGAATCTCTTCTTGTGATCGCTAAGTCTTTTCCTAAGCTCCTAGCTACAAATTTATGTGGAAGCAATAGGAAAGTAAGACTCAGAGAGGGAATGCTATATTATATATAGTATTATTTAAAACATATTAACATTTTTTTTTCATTTAGCACTCTTATGTTGAAGTGCCCAGAATTTATAGTCTGAATAGGAGGCCAGTCATTCCATTCGCCATAAAAAAATCCTAGTAAGAGACATTTCTTCCATCAGGAGGCACTAATAATCATACCTCGCTCTTATTCAGAATATTTTATCCACAGATCTCAAAGCACTGTACAAAGAATTTTAATAGTAATTTAAAAATTGGTTGAAAAGAGGTTGCTGTTTTATGTGATTTAAATTTTCCTTCTTTCAGTTGAAAATTTAGACTTTTCTCCCATAACAAAAACTAACTGGAGATACACAACCCTGAATATTTGGGGAGTCAGTGGTTCATACACTTGCTTGAGATGTAGTTCAGGACTTGTTCAACTTCCTTCAGGCTTGAAGGAGCAGAGATCTGTGCATTTGTAGTAAGCTGTTTTCAAATAATTCAGTGCTAAATGTAGTGAAACTCCTATCTGCGAATCATTAAAACGATCAGTTTCAGTCTTTTCATTTCGCTTGTGCTTGGTAAACAGACCTTGGATCTCATTAATTTGTTTGTTATTCATTATCGATTGGATGTATCACGAGAAAAAATTTCGGTCTATGTTCACTGGCTGCATCTGCTATTCAGTATTATTGCTCTCACTGATATGTGGGATTGGTCATTCTAGCCCTACAGCTTCATTTTTCTCCCTTGACTGGTTTAGTGGTCAAAACATGAGGCCAGTTGCTGCCTTGGGGAAGGGAAGGTAGTGACTGTGGTGCTGTGCTACTGGAATCAAGGAACTCTTAAATAGTGAATTGATAGATGATCTGTCAATACAAAGCTGGATTGAGACTCTCCAGATCACTGGCAGCAAAGATGTACTGCCATTGAATGTGAAGTGGGCTGTTCACATTTTCATTTGCTCCTTTCGACACAGATGGGCACTAAGTGCTTGGCTGAAACAAAATAGAATAAACTTGCAAACAGAGCATGAAATCACTATTGAGTGAGGAAGGGAGGAGAAGGGATAGAAAGAGTAAAGGAAGAAGGAAAAAGCAAGAGAAGAGGGAAACTATAATCCAGATGAAAGAAGAATTAGGAGTTTAACTACCCAACACTCTCCTGTGCAATTGCTTTCTTTTCTTTCCTCCATTATCCTGTAGTTTTGGGGTGACACTTTTAAGTTGCTCAAGTACATAGGATTTAGCTGTTCAGGACTTCCAGACTGACTCTCTTAACGCTTAAATAAGCAGCTTTTATGCTCCCATTGCATGTATGGGGCATCATCATAAATTATATCCTGTCTCTTATGAATGAGATAGGGAATAAAATGGAAGAGGAATTGACTGACTTTGAACAAACATAACCAATGTTATCCAGATTACTTTTCAGTTTAATTTGAAGCCATTTTTGTTCTTCATGTATGCCAAGACTATGGTTGCACTAGGCCTGTTCATCTTTAAAAGAAGCAAAATGTTAACGATGCCTCGCTACTGTAGGCGTCCTCTAGCAGAATCTTAGTCTTTAAGTACAATAAGGTAATTTATTTGGGTGACACAGCGGTAGGAACAGCTCAAGACATGTGACTCTGAAGAGGGACACCCAACAAAGAAGTCCCTGGGCAATTATATCCTTACAATCTACGTTTCTCACCCCTGATGGAAAATTGGTCCAATTACAATATTGGTGGGTGGAGTGTTGCTCTCCATTAATTTTCTTTGTTGTCTCTACCTGAGCTGTTTCTTCCCTTATCCTTAAGGCTGCAATTTCTGTTAACGGGGGTAGTGGCCTTTCTTGGTTCTTTATATTCCAAGATCAATTTGCTCTGAGGCCTTCTTTCACTTAGGTAGATAAAAAGCTCAGGGTATCTAGGTGAAAATTCACGAGTTGCAGCCTCAATTTAGTTCTCCCATCAAGACTCCAAACCACACTGCTGCTTTCTTGCTCCTCCTTCTTCACCTCCATTCTGCTCCTCCCCCCACCCCCTGAGGGTGGCCGGAAAGGAGAACTGGAGGCACAAAAAGCAAAGATCGTGGTTTGAGAGAAGAACAATTAGCCGGAAACAGCAATGAAATAAGAAAACAAACAACAATGCTAATAACAAAAGTGTACAAAAGAGAGGCTGATTTACATGTGAAATGCTCACCAAGGACTCCAAGACGGGAAACAGTGGTGGAAAATGCTGCCACATTTTTTTGACCAGAAGCCGGGCCCTTCTTCTCAGAAGCCAGAGAGTCCCTCTCCCATGCCCCTGGCAATGACCTGAGGTGGTATTGAATGACACTGAGGTCTTGGCCGAGACTAGGACAGTAAGTTACACTAAACAATTAATTTCCTTTATTTCTTTACACAAACCAAACTAGATAATATCCAATCTCTCCATTTCATGGCATCGGAAAACTGCATTAAGTACTTCAGTTTGGAAATTATGCTGACAGCTTTCTGGAAACAGTTTTTTGATTAGGTCTGCTTTGGCAGATTTACTGTCAACGTTGTTGCATTGTTACATGAACATCCAGACCAGCTTAAGTGCTGCTGAACTTGCTAGTGCTAACCATTTTTCTCTCACTAATAAAAATAATGAATTTACAGAAATTAGGCTGGAAGAGTACCTGAGAAATAAAGTTGATAAACTCTGAAAACATCCATCTTCCAAGAGCAATTAATTTTGCAGCTGATCTTTCAATGTTTCGTGCTTGCCTGGAAATGGCCAACAATGTTAGGATTTCTGTGGTTGTAGGAAGAATGATTTGCTCATGCGATCATAGTTCTACATCTAGTGTCTAATTACTTCTCGAAAGAGATGATAAAAGACTGGTAACTCTGCCCCAACTTCAGCGGTACTGCAACTGTACTGTCTTTGGTCCCCTGCCTTCTGTTTAGGTAAGCATGTATAGGGGGAGTGCATGAGCTAGCCCAGACAACATAGTTATTGATTATATATGCTATGAAAATATTTTTTTCCTAGTGTGTTTTCTGACAGTACGTAATTTCCTTCTTTAAGAGAACACAAGTTTTAGGTTAAAGATTATTTGCTGGCTGATCTACTGTTGTGCTGAGCATTAAACGACTGATATAAAGGCAAGGTTGTTCATTTAAGCAGAAAGGAATTGCTTGTAGCTTTGATGGAAGCATCTCTTCYGGTAGCACCTCCATGTAACATTTCTGGCTCATTTTTCTCTGCTACTCTGAGTCATCAGTGACAATCCTTTCCTTTAACTACTTTGAGTCACAAAAAGAAGTTTGACTATGGAAATTCACAGAATGTCAGAGAAAGAAATCATGAGTTATCATATTGGAAAATATTGGTATTTTGGAAGTAATTTGGAAGTGTATTTTCTAAAGTCTTCAGGCTTCAGAGATTAAGCCCTCAACTGTCATTAAGTAAGGTTAACTCTTGGTTTAAGGTAACTGGTAGTTTAAGTCAGGGTAACTGCATTCATTTACCCTAGCCAGAGGTGGCTCTGTCTTCTAGAAGGAAAGTGTCCTTCCAAATCTCAATAGATAGTACTTCAGTAAGCACTACAATTCTGCTAACTAAGCCCTTAGTGGCTTAGAAATCTTGGGTCATGCTAAAATGATGGTAGCCTGGATGTGTCCAGGGGATCAGGGAAAAAAAATAATTTAAAGAATGAGAATTTTCAATGCTCGTGAGTTTTTTTCACCTTTAGCAGATGAATCTAAATCACTAAGTTTTTCAGCAAAAGGGCCTAGGATGCTATGGTAAAGGTATATGATATCATAGTTATTTTACTTATATAAATGCAGCTCGGCAACAAGACTGTGGTATCTGGCAGCATTCACAAAAATACCCCTTAAACTGATAAAAAGTGGCATGCTTATAGCTGCTTTTTCCTATTGAACAGAAAATTCTGCTTTTGAAAGCTGACTGTCATGGCTAACCCTAGCTGGCAAATAAGCTCAATAGAGCTGCTTGCTCACTTCTCCCCGGTGGGATGGGAGAGAGAATAAGAAGGGCAAAAATGAGAGAATATCTGGGTTGAGATGAAGACAGTTTTATAGGTAAAGCAAAAGCCACACACACAAGCATAGAAAAACAATGAATTAATTCACCACTTTCCATGGGCAGGCAGGTGTTCAGCCATCCCCAGGAAAGCAGGGTTCCATCACACATAGTGGTTACTTGGGAAGACAAACTCCAGAACTCTGAACACCCCTTCTTCCTCCCTCTTCTATTCCCATTTTTATATGCTGAGCATGACACCATACAGTATGGAATATTGCTTTGGTCAGTTGGAGTCAGCTGTTCCATCTGTATCCCCTCCAACTTCTTGCATACCCGGAGCCTGCTCGTTGTTGGGGTGGTGTGAGAAGGAGAAAAGTATGTGATTCTGTCTAAGCACTGCTCAGGAATAGCTAAATATCTCTGTATTATCAACACGTTTTTCAGCACAGATCCAAAATGTAGCCCTATACCAGCTACTATGAATACAATTAATTCTACAATTAATGCTAGCCCAAACCAGCACACTGACTCAATGAAATGTGCTACATTCTTTGATTCAGAATGTGAAGGTCCAAAGAACAGGCGGCTTGTTCTAACGTATTCTGAAATGGTTACATTTTTTGTGAAAAATATCCTTTGTGGTAAATTGTATTAGTTGCCTTTGTTTTTCTCTTTTTTAGAAGTCCATTGCCTATTTTTCCTGTTTCATTTATTTGTTTTGGGTTACTACTCCACGGTTTCTTTTCCGTTCTTTTCTAGGGATTACACTGAGCTTTTGTCCATTTAGTTATTCTTGACTAATACTCCAGCTGCCTATTTCTTATTGAGAAGTCAGCTGTCACACTTTTTGCTTTATTTATCTGCAGTTACTGCTATGATGGTTAGGTCTGTGTTAATTTTGTAGCAGTGTCTTCACTGCAAATAATCTTGCTCATTTAAAGGAATAAGGTTCTGAATTAATATAGTACCATAACATGTTTATGCGCAGCTCTTCAATAATCAGCATGTTATACCTGCTCAAATATGTGGCCAACATTATATTTCCATCAAACACATGCATAGTGTAAAAAACATGGAATTTTTTAACTTTATCATAATAGGAACTCCTGATTATGTAATAGAAGTGATCAATAATTTAAAGAACATCTGTGAACCATCCAAGACTTGGTCTCTTTTGAGCTATAAAGGGAATGAAGTTCTTGAGAGGGTGCTTGAAAGTAGCCAGAAGCGCTCAAATATCAATGATTCTAGTCAATGTTCTGCTTGAAACAACTTTCCTTTTTGTGTTTTGATGAGACAACCTGTTCCTCCATAGTGAGGTCTCAACCAAGAGACCATGCTCTTATTTGGATATACTCCTAATAATGACAAGGATCTTCTCATGAAATAGGAGCCTAGTGTCCAAGAAATCTGTTTGGTTCCAAAACAAGATAAGAATTTCAAAAGAATTATTAGATCAGGTAGAATTTGATGAAGCATAAAGGGTGAGACCTGATTCATCATGTAATTTGACTAACTCATTGACACCTTGGTCCATTCCTCATTAGTACAGGGTTTGAAAAAATAATTAGTTTCTGCCACTCACTTATATATGCTGATGTTTTTACAGCAT
Organism: Amblyornis subalaris; assembly: GCA_018881555.1. Lineage (NCBI taxonomy): Eukaryota > Metazoa > Chordata > Aves > Passeriformes > Ptilonorhynchidae > Amblyornis > Amblyornis subalaris. The sequence continues at coordinate 7,158,827 of JACAXG010000019.1, forward strand.
GTCAAAATAAGGAAAAAATGTTGTACCTTGCTTCGTATTTCTTGACACTTGTGGGGTTTTTGCCAATAGAAATATGAATCTAAGGCATAAATTCATTATTGCCTTTGAGAGTTCTGCCAGACTTTGGATTTGCCCTATTCAATTTCCTTCTTTTCCCCTCACCCTCCTTTGCTGCTCTGACCTTTGAAACAGGAATGGGAACTGACAGACTGACTAGCTACAGAAGAGAAAATAATTAAACCGACCACCTGCAGCACTGTCAAATGTAGAAATAGCAAACTGAAGCAGAAAAATAAAAAGGAGAAAACCCCTGTTTTTCCTGTGGTCCTTTTCCATCCTACTTCTTCTGGGCTATATATCACTCTTTAAAAGATTCTCTATTTTATCCCTTATAAATAGCATGTTATATAATATATTCTTAAAATAAAATGGATAGAACAGAGCTCTGAATTTTTTTGATGTATTGCCAAAAAGAACCTGCAGTGCCTCATAACATATTCACTTTAGAGAGAGCGTTGATAAATATTCAGTGTATTGTACTGTCTTGCCATGCATTTTAAATATCTCCAAAACCTATTTATTTAAATAATTGGGTACCTGTGCAATTAGCAATACATTATGCATGATTCTTGGCTACTTTTAGTGAGGATCAACTGCAGTGTTCCATTAATTATTTTCAATTTGTTGCTAAGTTTTCTGTAATTGATTGATGCTACTTGAGACAGTCCTCAAAGCTGCAAAACCAAAAATAGTGTGCCTCCCATATCCAAGAAAATCCTTTCCCGAAGGTTCCCTTTCCTTTTCAATTAGAATGAGAGTGGCATAGAGAGACTGAGCAGACAATCTCACATTCTCCATCATGTGTCATAATAAAAAGCTTTTCCTGGCTGCCCAGTAGGCAGTGACATTCAGTTACTCCTGCTAGTTCTGTCTGCAGCACAGGAACTTGCTCTGTGTCCCATAAAACCATTAGGATGTAGTTTGTGATTCTGTGACTGTACTTATCCCATCATCCTGATGGGAGCAGCTTCAATCTGGACTATAGAGTTCTACCACATAATCTGAGAAACATTTCACACCACACAGACAGTGTAACACACTGAAGTGTGAAGACCTAGGCTGTGAGGAAATGGCAGACAGGGCTGGAAATTTAAATTTTGATGAAGGGCACTTGGATCAGTTATATGAATATGGCAACAGGAGGTCTGTGGATAGCAGGTGAGAGTGTGGCTTGTGGCTAGTTTTATAGCTGGTAACCGAGGGGACCTGGGGAGCTTTCTCATGCCTTGCTCTGTCAAACCATGTAGAAACTGCAGGGTCCTTCCAGGCAAGTCCCAAAAACAAGGGCACCTGGGAATTCCTGTGTGGGTCTGCTGGCAGATGTAAGCTATTCCCCAGGTGCAATAGCATGCTGCCAGGCATGTAAAGTGGGAGAATTGGGTTGAAAAACACAGTAACAGAGGAGGAACCCTGGAACAAATGTGTGTCAAAGTGTTATCTGGAGCAGGGCCTTTTCAAAATGTATATTGCACAAAGCTCTTTCCGCTTGGGAAACTGGCTTATTATCGATGGTTTCTGAACCAGTACCTCTGTCAGGATTTGAATATCTCTTGGGTCCACCCTTGGGAAAAAGGTTTTTTGTCTGTCTCTAAGAAGCTTGGTATTATTCAGCACATATGGTAATGTGAAATTTAGCATGCTGCTGATATATGATCTTTCCCTAACAGTTACAGCTAATGGAATTTCTACTGAGTCATGGATGTCTTTAGTCAGATTTTAATTCTGTGGATGTGCTGGTTTTAAGGTTAGCAGGGAATTAAACCCCAAATAAGCCACTCCCCTTTCCCTGCCACTTCTTTTTTACCTTTACAAAGGTAAAAAAAAGGAGATACTATGGGTTGAAATAACAATTTACTAAAAGCATAAAGCAATGGAAAAAGACACACACAGTAACAACAGCAACATTAATAGCAAAAGTATACAAAAATTGAGAAGGTGTTTTATCCACAAAAAGGTATTCACCACTGGGAACAAAAACAAGATGGTGGATGTTCCCTCTAGGACACATCTGTGTGGTTTCCCTAGACAAAGGCAATATGGCGACCATTCCCGTGCCCTGTGCCGTGTGGTATTTGGGAAAAAAGGCAATGTGCTAACTGTCCCCTCTCGCCACCCGTATGGTAGTTGGGAAACAAAGGCAATATGGTGGGGGAGCTCCCACAGGTAATGTTTCCCCCCCCTTGCCACCAAGAAAACAATGAAAAACAAGGACAAAGAAAAGAAACCACTGTAAACTAGGTTGCCTGAGTAGGGGTCGTGCAGCTGCTTTGCTGAGCTCAGTGCTGTGCAGTTGCTTGTGCTGCTGCACCCCATCTCATCCCGTCAAAACCCACAGCCCCAGCGATGACGTGCTTGGTATAGAATAAACAACTTGGTCACACATGGAGTGCTAAACTCCACCCCTTTCTCTGTAACCAGGACAGTGGGAAAACTCTTTGCACAGCCAATTTTTTCTTTGATGTCAACTCCGTGTTAACATAGCATTTGCAAACATGGAACCAATACATCTATTAACTTTGAATGTTTAGCATAACAAAGCAATATCTGCATAGAAAATTTGTGCTGGTCTGCAGAGTACAGAATTCCTCAAACCTGAAACCCTCACAGCATGAATCAAAGGTTACAGCTACATGTAAGGCCCCAAGAATGAGAATCTGATTTCTTGGGAACAAGACTCAGTCTGAGATCAGTAAGTGGCGAGCTGCTAAAGCTATTAGGCAGTTGACTGACTGCTGACAGAGTAGTCTGGCACCATTCCTGTATTATTACAGAAATGATACCAGTATATTACTTTCACCCACACACAAACCTTCAACATCTGGTTCAGTTATTTCATATATTTTATAGTGGAGTGTTAAGGCATATGGTAATAAAATAGCCAGTTGTTCTACACATTTTGCTTCTTTTGTTGGGTATTCAATGTAATTTGCAATATGTTGTGTAGGTTCATAGAAGTAATGTATTTCCTTTGTGTTTTCTGAGTTGGCTGAATTTATTTGGGTTTTTTTGTTTGTTCATTTTGGTTTGTTTGTTTATTTTTTCAGTCCTGTGCTTTTACATATTAGGCTTTCAACCCCATACAAAACGGTCGCAAGAGCAGAGTCTGATTTGGCAGGGTGGCCAAGTTGTGCTGTTCAGCTGCGAGACACTGCATAGCAGCCCTCAGGCTGAAGTTGTTCTTGTGGGGATTGTGTTGAGAGAGGGAGCTGGTATAATATTGTTGTCCACAACACTGATACTAGGGAGAAGAAGGATGTTTTCATACCCCAGAGCTACAGAACAGATACAGTCTTCTGGGTAGCACTGACTACTGCTAGGAAAAACAGAGAACCTGACAGCTTAGAGCTGCTGCATCTGGAAGATTCTGAATCTTGGACAGTAGTGAGGCAAACCCTGCTCTACCTACTTCTTGAAACTTGATGGTCCTGAAATTCCAAGACGCTGATTGGCACAAAATGTTGAGATACCTGACATACCTGAATTTGCTCCTATCAAAAGTCAGATGAGACAAGGATAAACAAGAGATAAATATGGCTTGCAGAATGGACACATATGGATTAGACTGAGGGGCAAACAGCATGATGCATCCTTGGATATGGAATCATGAAAAGTAAGGTTTGACTATGGAAAGAGACCCTCATAGTCCAATAGAAAGACTCCAAGCAGAAGCCGTAAGATGACATCTTTTACATTATTGATGCCTAAAATTGGGAGTACCTGAAACAGAGACTGAACAAGTTAGTGGATAAAGGTATGAATTTATTGAAGGCCTTTGACTGGTACACCTCTGGTGCAGAGCCTGGCCGAGGCTAGGCTAGACCCAAGACGGACACTGACCACAAGTTTTCCCCCCCAGATATAGGTTTGGTACATTTGCATATCAGAAGTTAATTGTCCAATCACAGTTCCAGGTAATGAAGTAATATTCCCCCATTCACCCGCCCTCCCAATTCACTTTTGTTTATACTTAGGCCTAGGATAGTGTCCTTGGTTCCCAGGCCTAGAAGGGATAGTTTTGACTTACCAGAATGTGAAGAGAGCTTACTTAGCACATAATATGGAGTTCAGAATTACACACTAGTACAGTGCAGGATTAGAAAAATCCAAAAGCTAATACTTAAGGCATCATTATGGTGTTACATTGTCTTAACTCTCAGGTAAAAAAAACACAGTACCTCTGGTTCCACTATATGCAGTCTTCTTATGGATGATGGCTGTAAGTATCCAAAAGCAAGAAATAAATATATTTATTTAAATGCAAAATATTATCTCAGGAAAAGGGCTGAGAGATTGGTAATAATCTCTATAAATGCCTATGCACACGTAAGTATAATTTGAAGCACTTCTTATACAGCCAAAGGGTCTTCAGGAAAAAAAGACAGGCAAGTGTCTTCTGTCACTGCAGGAACCTATTGCACACAGAACTGCAGCACAGGCACAGCAAGCAGACAGGAGCCATGTGATCAGAACAAGGACAGTAGTTCTGTTCAGTGTTCCTAATGCCAGGAATACGTTTGGCAGCTGCTGCTCACCTGCAGATTGAAAGTGTATACAGTACATGCTGTACATCTGGAACAGAATGAAATTATGAGATGGACTGACTGATGATGACCTGCCCTCACAGTAAGTTCTTTGTGTTCAGTAAGCAGTGAAGGTCTATTCTGAGTACATTGCTTGTCAGCTTGCCATGTAAGTAAGCCTGTATAAAATGGTCCAGATTCACAGCACATGCAACACGAGGTGTGTGCACCTATTTGCACGCAGGACTTCCTGGAATTGAGACAATGAAACCCAGCTGCTTCTGTTCCTTTCTACATCAATCTCTTAAAAGTACCCTAGGCTGCAACTCTGATTTTCCTTATGCAAATTATTTTAGGAATTTTAATTTGCTTAAAAGCTATGCACTTCAGCAAAGCAAACATACTTTAACACTTGTGAAAATAATTGGCATGTAATAGGTTACAGAGCTTGGCAAGGTAGTTTATTTGTTTGGGACAAACACATTCTTCATGTGCTGATGTGTCTTAGAGTCCTCACAACTTCTGTGTGACATCAACTGAAACATACAAAGTGCTGCGTTAGTGAAAGGGGTCAGTTAATTTGAAAATATTTCCTTGCTGCCCCCCATTCCTTTTACAAAACAGTCAAAGAGGAGTTATTTAATAGAATGAAGAATTCATTGTAAAATACATAATTTTAAGAGATGATAATGAAAGATTTTACTATGCAAAGATCAACAGAAGACAGTTTTAAAAGCAAATTGTATAAGGGAGAGGCTGTCTGGCAGATAGAGCATCCAAATTGTATCTGATAGTTTTTTTCTAAAGCAAAACCAGCTAGCAACCCCGAAAGTCTGCAAAATTCTGGTCTGTTTTTCAGAAAAGCATTTATAGATTAGATGATAAATGATTATAGAGCCAGGCAGTTCTTCATAGTGCATCCCTGCTGCTGGGTAGTGATGTTGCTTAGCAACACTTGAACAGGAAAAATCATGAATTGGCTTGTGTGGAGTGTCAGTGCAGGTTATATTATGTATCCAGCGAAGATACATACTGGTTGCATGAGCCATCTTTTGGTCTTTCCTTGAAATATAATTTTCTGTGTAAATAGGTATTTTGATTTCTTTATTTAGCTACTTGTCCATGCTAGACATTTCCGTATTTCATATACATGAGGAACTCTTTGACTGAGCAGAACATAGTAAGTGAAGTTTTGGAGCGATGGAGGTAGTGGTCTATATTTTCTGAAGACTTTACTACCTCTTTCTATGATATTTGCAGATACGTCCACTCAGTAATGCAAAATCTCACATTTCCATTCACTGCTATGCCACCCACACCACACGTATATTAGCTGGTTTAGTGGGATAAAAGCTTACTCTTTAAAGTACTTACTAGTTAAACGGGCATTTGCTTTTCCCCCTCTCTTCCACCCTGCCTCATCCTCCTCTCACCTCTGCCCCTCCCTGACTCACTCCCTGCCCTGCCCAGTAGTTATTTGTGACACTTTCTATTCACATGTAAAACTAGTTCAAGGAGCTTATCTAAGAGTAAGAAAGGTTCTTGGAAACTGCCTTTCTTTTAATAACCTATAACAGCAGTAGAGGTGAACAGAAAAGTGCTGCTTGTTGTATGTAAGTGCTAGTTCTTGGTTCAATTTAGTAGCAGATTGCATTTGTAATTTATACCTCCGCAAAATGGATGTAGAAAGCTACTGTTCTGATTTCATGGCACTTTCTACATGTTTTTGTAATTTATGCCTTGTAAAGTGTTTGCTGAGTGCTATCAAACCAAAATCCACGTTTTATGTCCATTTTGCAGAAGTAAAAATTTCAATAAAAATTGCAGGGCAGTGCTGGATTTGACATGAAGTATCTTTATGGGAACATATGAAACAAAGATATCAACCCTGATGTCTTTAACTGGATAAAACCCCTACCAAAATTATGATTACGTAAGGATTGTAGGGTATAGCTTCCATTACCTGTGAAATGCTTTGCAAGTTTAAGTGCTGATCTCTGTATTTAATATCTGCCACTCAACTCTGGACTTATTCAACATAATCCAAATTAAACAGAAAACTGGGCTGATTGTCAGACAGAGGTCTTTTGTAGATGTCTAGCCATAAACACAGAATATCTAAACCAGAACTCTCAAATGTCTTCCTTAAACCCTATTTCCTGCTTTCTTGCTCACTATTGATAATAATAACAGTCTACTTGTCATGAAGATGCATTATATGAGAGTGTCTTCTTTCTTGGTCCATTTGCCCATATGAGATGTAAGTCTTTTACCTTTTATACTCTCCATCCTAGAACCCCTGTCTGAAGTATTTATGTTCTGAGTATTGCTCTCTTTTGAGGCTTGACAAATGTGGTCTAGTCCTCTCCCATCCACTCAGAAAGTCATTACACAGATCATCTCTTCACAACCATGCCTCTCTCACACCAAAAATAAGGTCCCTCTCCACATGGACTCTTAGCTCTTGTTCACTCTTGCACTGTTGGTTTCCTACTCCAACTGACTGTCATTTAATGAATTACTGTAAGACATATTTTAGTTCAGGGAAGGAACCCTAGGAGCTGTGAAGTTTCCAAATTTGTCAGACTGGTTCATTCATAGTAAGGCCACTCAAAAAACCGACTAATCCCGTGGTTGCTCTCGGTTGCTCTCTGTGTTTGTTGTCTTCAAAGCTGACACTGAGGAACAAAACAAAGCTGTTGCGCTACATGATGTGGGTGGCAGTATAGGGATCCCTGCTCTGATTTCTCTGTTACTCTCAATTCAGAAACTTATGTCAGCTGCTTCTGTTTTGATTATTTCTAACCTGATGAGTAAGAGATTGGAGCATCTGACATTTGAGCGGAGGCTGACATATGAGGAGAGAGCTGCGATTGTTTAGTCTTGAGAACTCAAAGGGGATCTTATAAATTTGTATAAATACCTGATGGAGGAAAGTAAAGTAAACAGAGCTAGAGCCTCCTCAATGGTATCCAGTTAAAGGACAAAAAGTAAAGAGGTAAAAAAAAATTGAAGAAATTCCCTATAAACAGAAGAAACCACCTTTTTTACTGTAACGGTAATTAATACTGGAACAAGTTGCCCAGAGAGGCTCTGGAGCCGACATTTGTGGAGAGCAACTTGCTCTGTATGACCTGCTTTCATCATGGAATTGAAGATGATCTCTAGAGGTCCCTTCTAAACTCAGTAATTCTGTGTCCTTCTGAATTTCTGCTCAGAAGTGCAGCCTGCAGCGATTATAAAAAGTGAAAAGCAAAACCAAAACCCCTCAAAAGCCCCGAGTGATTTTTTTTCTCCCCATCTTGCGTGTGTAGTTTTTAGAGGTGTTTGGTTGGGTTTTTTTGACGTTTTTGGCTTTTGCCGTTCTTTTTTGACCACGGACACCTATGAATCTTGGGTGCTCCCTTCTGTGTAGGAGTGGGATGCAACATTTCTAATGGCCTTTTCTTGAGAAATCTTTGCCCATACTCTGTCTCTGTGAGCAGAAATGAATGCAGAGATCACAGTTCACTGGTGGGAGGAGTAAGGTGTCTTCCAGAAGGGATCACAAAACAGTTGCTGTGTTGAGTTGCACAGTTGAAAAACCCTACATGAAGATATGTGGTGGGGGAAGCCTTTTGGGGCAAGGCAGATGTTTTGTTATCAATAGATTACTGGGTGTCTAAACTCTTAGATGAATACTGAGCTAGCTGCTGACCTTCACTGGGACACAGGAGCAGAAGGAAGGCTGGATCCTAGTATGAGTCTTGAAGGACAGGGTTATCAGACTCCAAGTATGTGTGTGTTACAGGGTGAATGAAATGCAGGTTCATTCAAAGCCGTAGGGCTTTGACCCTCTATACTTCTCACAGTTTCTGGACATGCTGGCAGTGCTATAACTACTTGTTTTAGCCAGCCGAAATTATCTGACTGAAAGAGGCAATAATATAGATTCAGTTCTGTAATAACCACTTTTTTTGAAAGACTTTGTTCAAGTGCCTGCTTCTGTAGGTTTTTAGAACATAACTGCAACCACAACTTCTTCCCCATTTTCTTCAGAGTTGCTGCTTTTATAATTTATTTCTTGAACTGTATTCACGACATACAGCTAGCAAACCTTTTTCTGTCCAGAGTAGTGAACTTTATGCAGACTTGTTCTCATGGGCTGAACTAAATTTCTTCAGTTTTCTGTTTCTAATGCCTCACACAGATTCACCAAATTATGCAAGAAATCTCTGRTTTCTTTCTGAAGGCTCTTAACATTATTCCTTGAAAGATAAACCAGAAAGTTTAGTGATATTTTGGCCTTCAGATTCTTTTAAAAAACAGTTCAGTGTTTTCATCTAGACTTTGACAGCACTTAAAAAGGAATGGCAGAGATGCATTTTCTTGTATCTTAAACTCTTTAAGGGTTGTAACACTGTTGAGGAGAGAATAGTGTTATAATTTCCAAGATCTCAGCCTCTACTGCAAAGACTTCTACTATGTTTATGAGCTCACTTGGAGTTTGATACAACTTCAGTCTTTAAAATTTTCTTTGCCTAGATAGCACAGGCACAGAAAACCATGAAACTATGTTACATTGGATGGAATAGAGACAAGCCCTTTGAAAATGTTGGCCTGAAGGTATATGGAGCACTTATTTTCTTTACTCTCTTTATAAAAGTAACTGATAGCCATCTCAAATGTACACTTTCTCAGAAGGCCGGAATCATCATACCTTGGACATACATTGGAGATGGATGAAATGCAATATGTAAAACAATCAAACACATCAAAAAATTGGTTCTTTTATAGGTTTAGAGTCTTCTGGGGATGTTTGAGAACTCACAATTTCATAGTTGCTAACTATACCCACTATCATAATTACTGTCCACTCACTTTAAAAAAGCCACAAGGCGGAAGGTGAATTTTGTAGAGACTGAGAATACTAAAACTTTTCTGTTCCTTCTTTGGATGATTTAAAGTGGTTTTTTTTTTCCTTCTAAATAAATATTGTGATGTAGCTATGAAATCACTGTACAGAACAAAGGGGAACTATAAATTACAGGGAATTTGCAGAGGGAATTTTAGGAAGCATTGCTATACATCTGGTTAATAGTATCTCTAGCACCAGGTTGTCTTTTATAGCACTGAAAAATACAGCAAATGTAGCCAAAACCTTGAATTCTTCAATTCTGTATGTCTTGTGTTTATTTGTACGCCACACCGCACGAGATGCTCTTTCTAAGCCTAGGATATTTGTTTTTCAAAGCCTGGGGGAAAGTTCTGTTTTCCCAAGAAGCCTTACTGAGAAAAGATGCTGTGTGATTCAGGTTCAGAACTTCAGTTATTAAAAAAAAAATTGACTAATGTGTTTTAGACATATGTATAGATTTCACTAATATATTTTTGATAAGAAATCTCAAAATGCATTCAAAAAGTTTTGAAAAGGAGAACTTATTTTTTCTCATGCAATATCCTGAAACCAATTCTTTAACAATATTGTTGTCTGAAAGCTTAGGAATCTTCAAAAGAATTTAGATTCATTTGATTAGTCTTCCTGTACGTTGAAATCTTTCAGCTTTATTTTCTAAATTGATAATGATATATTTTTACACTTTTTAATATAATATGTATAATTACCAAAACTTCTGGTTTCTCAGAGGAAATCTCTGTTTACTCTTACAGAGACTATGATGACCAGTCGTATAAAGTATTTTCTTTACTAGTCCTATATTTCTCAATTTCAGCAACATTACTTGCCAAATGGCATTACAAAGGTACTGTAACATGACTGCTGACTGTGAGGGTAAAAGTAAGCTCTCTGTTAAACTCTCCAAGTGAAAATGGGCTGGGCTAATTGCCCTTCCACAAATGTTTTTGGGAGAAGCAATTGGTACACTTGTTTACTAATTTTTAGATAGTAAAAAAAGRAATTAAATAAGTTACTGCCTATCACTTTTTCACCTCTTTTTCCTAATATATTTCCAAAATTAGGTGGTTTTTTTACTATGACACATACTACATAAAAAATCCCCCCAAAACTTCATTTAAACTGAAAGCAAAAAACCAAAACTCAAGAGAGATAAAGATGTTAAAATAAATAAGGTATAACAACCGAGTAGGTATTGATCATGTTATCTAATGACATTTGTATCTAATGGACAAACATGGCACAATTTGTTGTCCATGTAGGAAGTTTTATATTGTGCCATTTAGCACAATATTAGCCTTTCAGAATTTATTTCTTTTTCATTCCCTTCTAGGTATTCTTTTGAATATTGCAACTTTCAAAGAATAATTGTAGCAATCTGACACTCACGATAAGAAATCCATGGAATGGATAAATTCCATTTTTCAAGGAAATATGACATATCAAATGTTATTTCCGTTTGCTTGCTTGTAAAACAAATAAACAGAAACCCCCTCAAGAAAACTCTAAACTCTGAAATTAAAAACAGTCATACAAATACCCTCAGTCATAGGCTTTGTCTATGTGAGTAATGTCAGCTAGGCTTGTAAGCATTAGCAGAATAAGTCTCTAGTTTATAAATCTAATTTGCCATTCAGAGGATTTATGGCTTCAAATTCACCTAGTATTACCATTTCTGATCATTCTTGAATATAAAATAAGGTAAAAAATGGCTCAGACTGGCACTTACTCAACAGATGTGCACTGTGTATTATGCTCAAAGGAAGAATTTATGAAAGCCCTCAGCAGTGGTCTATCTTTACTCCAATTGAAGCCAGTGGGCACTTTGCCATTCATTTCAATAGAACATCTGGGTAAATACTATGCACTTCTAAAACTCTAATACTGATGTATAAAAAGAATCAGAATTCTTAAGCTTCTATTGCCATATCCTATCTTATTCAAAAATGAGACAATTTTAATAATGGACAGGAGATAGTAAAAATATCAGTGAGCATCCTTGTAGATTCAGATTCAAATAATAGTTCTGCTAGAGAAATATCACCTCCAAGGCCTCCTGTGAAAGTATGCTATATAATTAAAAGTAAAAAAAAAAATCCAGATAAAATCCATGTTGTTAATGCTGGAATGAGAGTAGAATGCAGAGTTATAGTGGTCAGCAACATAATCAGGCAAACACTAATTGCAATTAAAAATATTTTAAATTTTATGTTCGTGTTAATGTTTCCATCATCTGACCTTCAAGGATGCTTAAACGATCACATAAGGAAAAATTTATTTGCTCACCTCCTAATGGCTCTCTCTTATTCTGGCCTTGAGAAATGCACACAGTGTTCTGGGACCTTTGCCATACCTATGCTGAATAGGGTGTGTAAATCATGAAGTGTGACTCTGTTCTACGTTTCTGTTGCTTTCAGCAAAAGAAGCTCATGCTGGATACTTTGATTCACTTTTTAACGTTGGATACAAACTGAGGTGAAAAAACCCCATACTTATATCCTTAGCAAGCCTGACAATTCAGTTCTGATAATGCAGTGGAGATTTATCAACATTTTCTCATCGAATAGATTTTGGCTACAATCCCTTTGATACTRTAAAAGAAGAAGCGATAATGACCCCAATACGAAATTAGGTAATTGGAACAGCTTTCATTTATACATTGTGCCTGGCAGGGGGAATTTGACTGTTATCTGATAGTATATAATCTATGGATAAAAATGCAATTTCCAGGTTATTAAAATGTGAAAAGGTCACACTTCAATAACTGAATAGCTATTAAAAGATTTTTCAGAGGACACTCTAAATCAGAGCTGTTGACAACCAAAGAGGCAGAACTGTTTAGAAGAGGAATGCTCTTTGCCCTCCTAAAACCAGAGTTCCTGCCTTCTTTGCTATAATCTTGCATTATACCCATTCGGAAGTGTTGTACTACTGATGCATTTTATTTTTAATTGTTGTTTGTTTTTAAAATCCATAATTGTTTCATTAAGTTCAGAAATAAATCCTTCAGTTTCTTAATGACTTCTTTAAATGTAAAGCCTAGAGCAGCAAAGGCAAATTTTGAAATTAATAATAGCCATCTGGGTTTATTTACCCAAGTAACTTCCTTTAAATCATATTGATATTTCTGAAGAAGACAGTTTAATTTCTTGGCTAGTAAAATGAAATGAAAATATTAAATAGAATACAAACTGTTTTAATAGAAGTCATCAGAAATGACTTTGAAAGCCAAGGACACATTGCTGTATTCTATATCTATTACAATTAATGCATTCATTTTCTTAGAGCAAATATTGTGAGGCCTTAGATAAGAATATTTTACAATAATGGTCTCTGAAGTGCAGAGAAGATGTACACATATTCTAGGGTTTGTTTTAGGATTTGTTAAAGTGTTGCTTTGATATTTTGTCTGTAACAGACTCAGAATGTGAAAATGCTCCCTACCTGCCATGTTCGGATCAGTAAACTAATGTGAAAGGTTAAAGGAGGAACCTGGATGTCACAGCTGGCCTAATCCTTTTCAGTCAAGAAAAGTCATGTGATGGCTGCCTTTTGCTGTTTAGGGGTTCAGTCAGCAGGAGGCCAGGGTGGGGACTGTATCCGTGTTTGCACAGGCAGCGTACAAAGTTCTGCAATGACAGGCCATTTTTGAGCATTCAGCCTGTGCACTCAAATCACACTTGCTCRAAGTCATATATGTCAAATGATTTTCTGGTGGTAACATTGATGCTGTACTTAGCTGGCATGTTCAGTGCTCAAGTAAGCTGAGGTCAGTGGCACTACTGCTGTTTTGAATAATATCAATTTCATGAGCCCTGTTTGTGCAAAAGCATGGAGACCTTCAAAGTTTCTTGTTCTCATTGGTTAATTACAGAAGCCAATTCTTAGGGGATTATGTGAGGAACCGTGAAGCAATACTGCCAAATCTCAACAGATAGTTCTCTTGCCATGTGAGGGACCGTGAAGCAATACTGCCAAATCTCAACAGGTAGTTCTCTTGCCACTGGCAATTTGTTTTTGAAGAGTTGAAGTTCTAGAAAACTTACTGAATGAATGCCTTTAAGGCATGGGCTACAAAATTCCCCATCGGACTAAATATCTAACTATGGAGTATAGCTATAGTCCCTCTAAGACACTAAACCCCAGCAGAAGGCTGAGTAAATAAGGGATTAGCTATGACCAGGGACAGCAAGACAGTGAAACTGCATAACGAGAGAGGAGTTGCTACCTCATTAACTTCAGATATCTAAAGGCAGGCTGAAGGTAATCAGATTGTCCAAGATAAAGTCATGGCCTTAATCACTGGGATTTTTGGTAACGCGAATAATACAGAGGTTCAGAACCTGGCTATTTGAACAGGCAAAAGGGAAGGTAGAAGGTGCTTGTGGGGAGCTCTAGTGTAGGTCGCTCTAGCACTGTTTGCGGTTGCAGTCAGTGTGGCAGTAGATGAACTTCAGGATGTGTTTTGTCTGGGAGTGATAACGTTTGTCCAGCACGGAAAGGTTGTGATGGATCTAAGTTTCTCCAGCAGTGTGGAGATGATAATTTGAAGAAGAGAAAATGTTGCATCTTTTATGTTTCTGCTTTTTTTCTGTCCCTTTTTATATGCTTTTGTATTGTTTTAAAGGAAGACAGAAATAACAGTGTGAGCTACTTTAATACTTTTCTTTTCACCTAAAGGGACAGATACTGTTTTTTACCAATTAAAGGCACCTAAAATGGAATCATTATCAATGCATATTTCCATGCAATCAAAGTGAAAGCGGAATATTGTTAAAATGAAATGATAATAATTTAMAGTTCACAGATTTCTATATTTTAAAAGATTAAGATATTCAAAACGATATTACAATGGAAACTAAATCAGAAATAATTTGAAACAGATTTCTAATGCATTTAACTATTTGATGTGGTAACAGAATTCTTCTTCAATTCTAATTCTTTTGCTAATGGGATGTCTAAAGGCAAATAACCAGGTTAGTCAATTTCTCTGTGTTTTGAGAGTTTGGAGGTCTAATATGTTGTAGTCATGCCTGTACAGGCTTTGATTTTAATGGGCCAATGCTGCAGTTCTTAGACAGCAAAAAGCTTCCAGTGAGGACCCTATGTTCAGCAGACATCAGAGTCAGGCTGTGGTCTTGGCTGAAACCTCAAACTGTTGTGTAAAGTGAAAACTATGTATTTAGCAGTATTTGGACAAGGGCATCTTGTTGTTAGTCATAGATTCATTGAGGTCTCCAGAGGTCACCTAGTCCAGCCTCCATTGGCAATGCCTATGGTAAAAAACCCAGCAAACAACCAAACAAATGCTATTTCCTTATTTCAAATTGGAATTTCCCATTGCATCTCATGTCTGTTGCCTCTCCTCCTTCCACAATGCATCTCTGAGAAGTTTGGCTCCATCCTCTCTATGCCTTCCCACTAGGTACTTGTAGACAGAAATATGATCTCCCTTGAGTCGTCTTATTTTTAAAGAGGAATAAACGCAGTCCCTCAGCCTCTCCTTACTTGTCACATGCTCCTGGACTTGATGCACTCTGTGAAGATCTTTGGAAGACTGGTCTCATAAATGCAACACAGAGGGGAATAATAATTTCCTTGACTTGTTCTCAGAGCCCAGGATGCAGTTGCCTTACTGGCTGTGAGGGCACAGTGCTGACTTGGGTTTAGCTTTTGTTTTCCAGGCCCTCCAGGTGCYTTCAGCCAAGATGTTCCACAGCCTGTACTGTTGCTTAGGACTATTACATTCCATGATGCAATACTTTGCCTTTACTGAGCTTCAGGAGGTTACTGTCAGCCCCCTTCTCCAGTCTGCCCATGTCCCGCTGAAGAGCAGCCCTGCTCTCCAGCGTATTGTCTGCTCCCTCTCGATTTGGTATTGTCAGCAACACTTCTGAGAGTGCACTCTCTTCCATCTTCAGGGGCTAAGGTTATGTTTCACAACAACTTGGCACAATCAGGTGGTCACACCTATGTGCTTGTGCTGTACAAATAATTGTATGCGGATGACAACAGTATGCTATAAGTTGTGACACAGAAGTACGTAAATAATTCCATGCCACCAACCTCTTTTGCATTGAAATAAAGCATTCTAGAGTCTACTACATGGCAAGTCTTCTTCATATTAAAGGCAAATCGCAAATAATAAGGAATTTTACATAGAGATATTAGAATATTATAAAAGAGATAACTGAGAAGTAATTTTGTCCAAGGATACAGGGGAAACTTCTAAACATTTATGCTCTTGTGAAGCTATTGACAGCTTTAATCCTTCTAGAGTGAATTTGCTCTTCCTACATATGTGAACCATTGACCTCAATGATAACACTTGTTAATTATAGGGCTCAATCTGGGCTATCCAACGATACATAACTGTAGTGGTATTTGGGTGA
Source organism: Amblyornis subalaris (assembly GCA_018881555.1). Taxonomy (NCBI): domain Eukaryota; kingdom Metazoa; phylum Chordata; class Aves; order Passeriformes; family Ptilonorhynchidae; genus Amblyornis; species Amblyornis subalaris. The sequence goes on from JACAXG010000019.1 coordinate 7,174,693, forward strand.
ATTGACACATACAGGTAAGCAGGGTGACCACTAAGCCTGAAACGCAGAGAGTAGATTTAGCTCATGACCTCCCTAACAATGCCAGATGGCAGAGACACACGGGGACACAGGCTCTGTTAGGCTCAGTTCGTCCTAGTGAAAAGACACACATGGAGACATAGGCTCYGTTAGGCTTAGTTCATCCTAGTGGGCAGTGGCAGGGGGGGCACTGCCTGCCCCAGTATATCAAAGGGTTTTGCCACATGCATTTTAYCACAAGGCTGTGCTTTTACGATCTCCCTCTCTCCCAGCAGGAGTCTCAAACATGTCTGTGAGGGTGTGTTGTCTCTGCTCAGGAATTCTGCTTCTTAAAACAGGCAGAGGATGAACAACGCCAGGCATAATAAGTGGAGTTTTCCCACACTGACATTCTTAGCATTCCCTGCTGCAAGGTCACGTTGAGCAAGAACTATTCCCTCCTCATCAAATCTTCCAGTTTTAATGCTTTCCTTCCAACATTTTATTTTAAAAGGACTTTCAGTTCTGTGTATTAATAAGATTCAATTCTTGATGACATTAGGCATTTAATGTATATTTTCAGCATCTCTAATGTTCTATTATTCGACATGTGAAATGCATAATCTGCCTTGAATTGACCTGTGTAGGCTAGGTAATATGACCGTGTTCCTCAGAGGCATAGAATCTATTAGCTTACATACAGTCATATTTTAACAAGGTTGTATGGTTTCTTTTCAGCTAGGACAGAGATTGACAGGTATCCCAACCTGTGTATTAACAGCCCTTGGTACACAGCAGTAATGACATAAACACTGTTCACTGTCCCAAACCACAAAGTAACTCTGATTTTGGTGAGAGATTCTTAGGATAAAGGAACTAGTTCCCTTTTGGAGGGCTCCTCATGTGCTTTCCTCTCCGTTCAGAAAATTTCTTATTAGGCAAGCATGACAGATTTATCCTACAGAAGCCTACGTACTTTAATGGAGAATTAGCCCTCATTTATATAGAACTTATTTTTATTGAATCTTTCTAAGTCTCAATTATGCTTGCTCACAGGAGGTTTCATCTTGGAGTGTGATTTCATTTTATTATTTCCAGTTGTACTGTTATGTATTTTAACCACAGTAGGGTTTTTTGTACAGTAAGAAAAAAGTTAAAGCATTCTTGAACAATACAGTACTTTGTGAGCTACCTCCAGGGAGCCACTGCACTGAAGGAATTCATTGTACTTTTGTGATTTGTCACAAGACAAAAACCATAAAGCTTCTTGACAATGCTTGCAAATTATCAAAGCAAAAGATGTCTAATCCATTCTGTGTACAAGGGCTGCAGTAGTCCCATGGGCATTGTACTCAATGTCAAAGAAAGAAACTGGAATATTGACTGTGTCCTAGAAGGTATTGAAAACTTCCCACATGTGAGGCCAGCTCTCTAGTGACTACCAACTTTAATTGCTGACATAGCAATCTCTTGGTTTAGTTGAGTAGGGGCTTAAAAGACAACTTCAAAGAAAAGAATAGTTAACAATCATAAGGCAACTGCAGTGAAGCAACTTCAGCTTCAAGTGGGAGCAGCAAACATGCAGAAAGGTTTTATATAAGCCAGGAAAACCTGATGTTTTATTGAAAAGATGAAAGACTTCTTTTTTCCTAATCTAAAATAGTGGCATGACCCCCATCTCTCTGAATTTCCAGCCAACATTTGATATGATGCCCTTCAGGAATTACACTTATCAGGGAGATTAGGCCCAGAGCTCTAAGGTTGAAAAGGATTGTCTCCAGGGAATTACTGCCTGGAGGGAAGTTATCATTAAAGTTCTGTAAGAATAGATTTTTTTTCTTAACTTCTTGAAATATTTAAAAATTATACTCGTGTTCTGCATACTAACCTTTGCTATGGACCTTCCTATGAGGGAAGTATTGCAGATTCAACTCATTTGTTGCAGAAGCATAGCATACCAAAACTGTATTTTGTAAATTTTTGTCTGTTATCCAGAGCATAACTCCTGACAGAGCCTGAACACTGGTCCCATGTTACTTCAGGCTCTGCAAATGACTAAAACCAAAGATGTTATAGGGAGTGACTGTTCCGTGCAGTAGAAGAAAGGAAGACTTATATCTGGATTAAACTCTCAGGGTTATGAACTCTAAATTTCCTGGTTCATATTTATACGTAATGTGAATTTTATTCATACTGCACACATACATATGTATGTACATACATGTGATGGATATATGCATTCAATTACATTTGTGAGTGATAAGAGTTATGTAATAACAGTTTAACTCAGCACAACAGAGTCCTGATCTGTAACTGGGACTACTCCAGTACAAGCACAGACTAGTGGGAGATCTCTAGGGTTTGTTTTTTTCTTCTTCAAGAACTGATTACCACTTAGTTGTCCATTCTTSGCAATAACTTCTGTTGGTTCTGACCAGCTCAAGGCTCCTTATGATAAATGTTGCACAAACACTAAGGCAGGCCTTGGGGTTAAAGTTCTAGTTAGAAGACTTGAGCTATGATCTACCCTAGTGTAATAGGTTCTCCTTTGGATCAAGGTGCACAATCAGGGCTTAGAAAAAGCAATAAGCAATCATTCTTTTCATCGTGTTTCAATTCTGTGTTGCTACTTTAGGATCTCTGAATGTTACCTCACGTTCACACATTTAATTATTGCAAAGGGCAACCCAACATTAAGCTTTTATTATTGAATTTCTGTTTTTTTTTTTCTAAATTTCTGAAATGTCCATAGTTTATATGTAAAGACTGTCCTTCTTTAAACTCTATTATTGATCATAATATCTAAATGCAAAAATTGATTAAAGAATATATGCTTTTAGGACTTTACAGGACTGCGTTGAAATATTTGGATGGAACATATGTTAAAATATCAAATTTTAAAGCAGCTGTAGCTGTCAGTCAGACATGTGAAGAATACAGCATATGCCTTTACATGAATCTCCAGCCACTGGCTTGAAAACAATTTTGTAGTTACAAAGATCAATTGCAACCTAACAAACAACAAAAATAAGAGAGGACAATTTATGCCCCTTTGTGTGAAAGACAAACACAAGGTTGCAAGGTGATTGTGGTCGGTTTGGTCAGAGGATTGTTGGTCAGTTTGATCTATTTTAGGAAGTAGAACACTTCTGAAAGAGCAAAAATTCAAGATTTGCTACAGAGACAGCTTGTCATATGGGTAAACATGCATGTGCTGTCTGCCTCCTGAGATAAATTCTCTCTTCAGCTTTCTCTCAGCTGTACTCATTTGCCATCAGTAGAGAGCTRGTGTTGCTGTAGGAAAAGACAGTAGAATCTTTCATAGTAATATATGTGTGTTTTATAGCATCAGAATGCTTTGATGCATTGTAACATCTGGCATAAATATAAAGAGATTTCTGTTACTATTATTTTAATCAAATCCTCTTGGAATAATAACATTAGGTATGGACATACTGGTACATCAAAGGCCTTATTTATCAGGAAACAAAGCAAAACCCAATTTTTATGTAAATGCAGAAAAAATATTAATAAAAAGTGCTTAGTGAAACTCTCAGTATTGCTACGGGGTATAATAACTAGCTTGAGTTTTTATTTTCCTATTTGCAATGTATTATTTGGGATATTCTAACAAGTATTAGGTGTTAAAATCTGATTAAGGTTAGCTGGACAAACAGAATTTTTTGTTCTGATATGAAACGAAAATAAGAGTTGTCACAGGCATACAGTAAAACAGAAGAAAATATATGGGGATTTTTAAGTGTATAAAGCAGAACTGCTGGAGCATAATCATGTATTTCAATTTGTGAATCAGGATGGAGCAAGGACAAGAGTTGTTCAGAACAGTAGTTACTTGAATCCAAATCACAGAAGACTTGTGATGTGTATCAGGCAGAACTGGAATGTGATCTTGAATCTCTAAGCAGTGTGTTGTCGGCTATTATGGCATGAATATTTTCTTCCTCAAATTTTACATGGTTTCATTTTTATTTCAGAACAGAACAAGTTTTTGTTTTCAAACAAGTCTTCATATTTCTAGTCAGTGTTTCTCTACCAGTGACTTCAACAGTGCAGTAAGACTCACTGTGTCAGGTAGTACATCCTAATTCTATTTGTGCTCAGAAAGCATGCACTTAGCCTCTGGTTCTAAAAACTCACCAAGGGACAGTGCTAACCTTTAAATATGGGGACACAGAATCTAATGCTATTCAGGTAGGTGAAAAGCAAGCTATCATCCTACCTCTGTTTCAACATGGATGTTAAAAGTGCCTTATTTCCCAGTCACTGCTCAAGAAAAGAGATGAAGAGCTGAGTTCATCAAAGGGATACTATTTATGATAATATAATAGAAATTTCTAAACTGCAAAAGAGACAGACAGTGGAATCTTCRCTCACTAGACATTGCACTTAACTGCTGTCAAAGAAAGAAAGCTGTCAGTACTTTGTCTCTGATTATTCTAATTTTACTTTCAAATTTTTTACATGCCACCTGCTTATTGATCCTCTATCCCCCTTTGGCACAGATGATGATATTCAAATAAGATATTCTTCTTTATGGTATTCAAAGATGATATTTATAGTCTAGCACTCTGATTCTGAAGCTCCAAGTACTTTTTCTATGGTTGTAACTGAGAGACCCTGGAGTAATTCTGGTGGTATTTGCAGCCAGAATTCAGTGAAGGACAGAATGGTTGCTTCTCAGGAATCTGCTGTTACTGTCTGTCCCTGTCTAGAGAGAAAACAAAAGTATTTTAGACTTCTCATGAAAAAATCAACAAAATATGATTTCTGCAAACATTTTAGGAAAAAAAAAATTTTTTTTGAAAATCTGTGCCTTTTTGGAAACAATTTTACTAATGATATAGTCATCYTGTAGGGCATGCTGACACTGTTAGTACTTGCATTGTATAGAAAAATTCTTGCTGCTGTTTATAGTTTCATTCAAGTCCTGCTAGAATAATTATGTGCAGTATAACATGAAATATAAAAACACTGGTATCAGAGAAATATTAATTTTGGAAAAAAAAAGTCATCTCAGAATCCTCATAAAATAAGAGCACTTCACAAAACCCCCTAGTTTAATTGTCTCAAAATAACAGTTCCAAAGCTGCTTTGATGTTCTCTTATTTAACATTTTGTTTGACTGCACCTCAATTCATCAAATCGACCCAATGCAAAAATCTTTGTTTCTAACAAATAGTTTCCAACKGTTTCAAAGAACCTGTGGTGTTTTGTATTGTTCATTTTCAAGATGTTTTCTGTTGCTTTCTGTTAAAACTCCAAACTCTCTTTAATAAAGGACTTTCACACCAGATTAAAATTTTGTAAAGAGCAGACTTCAAATTCATGTGCTTTTGATTTAGTCAATAGAAACAACCTTTTTTGTGAGATTCTTTAGAATAAGAAGATACTGACTCTGAAAATCATCTGGTGCTTTCACTGAACCTCAGCTGAAAGCTCTGTGTACTTGTTTCTTGCAGCTGTCTAAAGCACTCTTATTTAAAACCTCTTGTATAAAAAGACTTGGAATGAAATGGCCTTATAGAAAACAGACTACCTTCTAGAATAAAAAGAGTACACAGTTGAGCAGTTGTGGAAGGTGTTCAATAATTGGAGAAGTTCACTTATTTACTGCATGTCTGCCATTCTCAGAGTTCTATAGACAAATAATTGGGTTTGAGCTGCAGGCCCGTGAAGACAAAAGATCAAAGACTTGAACTAATCAATTCCTGTTAAAATATTTTAGCTAACACTTCCTAGAAAGGACCATCGAGGTTGCATTTCAGTGACTGTTCGGTTTACTTGTACTTTACTGCAAGTGCTCCAGTCCTCTATGCCTCATGCATCCTATTTGGAACCTGTGTGTAATCAGGCTTGGAGCCAGTGTTGCTTCTGTGGGGCTCTCTGTTTTCGCATTTAGCACATGCAGAGAGACTGTAAGTAGGCACTACGCAGTTTACAGATATTAGCTGTCATTTGTTGTCTAACAATGGGCTGTTTCTCAATCTGATGGATGTGTAAATGCCCTTGCAATAGCTTTGTAGGCTTTCTCTTTGTAGGCTTTCACTGTCATTCTTGAGGATAAATGATTTCCCTGTGTCGTTCATTCCTATTGTCATCAGTTTTGTGCTTACTTGGGGAAGTGTTACCTTCCCTGACTCTTTTTATGGAGGAAGGGAATGCATTGTTGTGGCAAGCTGATAGTTATGACTTCGCACATTCTGGATTGTGTCAGCTATTCCATCTTACCACAAGGATTGATGTCTTCTCCTGTGTTCTGCACCCTATGCCTTACTTACACTGCATTATTTTTTTCCCAGATTGAATTGTCTTCTGGCATACTGAATGACCTGATTCACAGCATATATAGTTTTCATCATTAGTTTTGGAGTTGATCCAGTCTCTTTCAACTGCTGACCTAACTCCTTGGTTAAAATTGCTAAGATTCTGGGTTTTCTTGCTATTCATCATATTTTGCCTGAACTCACTTCGTCACAGAGACTGACCATTAGGGACCACCAAAGGGACCCACAGGACAGAACAACACCTGTATAAAGGGGAGGGAAAATATGTTAACGACTTCAGGAAAATGGTTGTCAAATGTATGTTTATTCTGGGCCAATCAATGAATATGCATGTAAAATACAGTATATAAACAGGAATTTCCCATACTCAGCATGCACAACATTTTGGAGGAGATATCCTCTTGTGCATCTGACTGAATAAAGAGTGCTTGCTTCTTAATCCTACATTGGTGTTAAGGACTTTCTTTGATCTTGACCGAATTTTTGGTTACACATAGGTTGTCTTCTCTGGAAGCACGCTGTTCAGCATTACACATCTTCTTCCATCTTAGCAGAATGTTTGCTTTTTTTTTTTTCCCCTTAGCTATACACAAAGTTGCCATTCTGCCTCTCTCCAGAATCCCATCTGTGCTTTCAGACCCATTTTCTGTTCTTGCTCTTWTGTTGTTTTTTTTTCTCTCCAAGTTCTCCGCTCTTTTAAATAGAACAGGTGAATCAGCCACAACCCTTCACAAAGCTCGTGGCACAGAAGCTCTTATCATTGCCATTGGTTGAAGCTCGTAGAACGACAGGCCTGTCTTTTGTTTATTCAGTCCTGTTTTCTAACGTGAGACTAACCTTAATCATATCAGTTGCTCAGGCACTAGAATCTGGCCAGGCTTTGCCCTTTTCCCATTCGAACTTGGATACAGCACTGGCTAACCAATTTCTTGGAAGAAAATTGTCACAGAGCTGCAGTCTCTCTGTTGCTTCTAAAAAGTGGAAAATATAATAGATGGGTCTAAAGACTTGTTAGGCATGTTAGGAGAAGATAATATATTTTTGAGATGCTTGGAGAATTTTGATGTTTTATACTGCTATGATATTTAAATTTCAAAAGATTTACCTGATTTATGTTTTCAAAGCATTTTGTTCCATCTAAAAGCCATATGAGACTACAACAATTTTTAAGGTCTTTTTATACAGTTTGTGGATGTGCTGTAGGAAACTTTACTGCTTTTCTCTTAAATGGGCACGGAAAGCAAATGTAAAAATCTGGCAAATGATAAGTTCAGAAAAACTTTGGCTCACAAAGACATAATTGATTCTTGTGAGATTGTAACATTTTTTCACTGGAACTTTTCAGTTCATGTGGTAAAAGGTCAGTCCAAAAATGTGTCTCTCTAGGCTGTGATGACATCTTGCAAACAAGATAGTTTAAAAGATGATAATTCATATATTTTTCTTACTGGCTGAATTAGAAAGTTTTAGCTATAAAATATACTACTTGTACACTTTGAATAATATATTAAGCAGTGCCATCTTTCTTCATACTATTTAAAGAGTGCTGTTTTGCCAATGTGCAATGTCCTTTTCAAATGACCTTTTTAATAGAACATGTTGAATTCTTTGAAAAGTCCAATTTAATTTGAAGACTTGTCTGTGCACATTGAACATATTGCCATTTTTTTCTGGAGGAAAAGTACCTTGTCTTTTGTTATGCCCTATGCAGCCAGGAGGTACAGACCTTTTTAATAAATCCATCTAAGATATTAAGAATATGCACAAGTCTTTATAAGATCATGTTTCAAATCAAGGCTAAATCTATCTCTACAATCCTTGCTGAAAGTGAATAGCTCTGAAGGAAGTAGGCTCAGTAAAAGTTGCAGTATTTTTTATGTAAGAGGGAGAAGTCATCTAAATTAATATTTGATAATACTGAATAATTAAGCTGAAAAATTTATGCTTTTTAAAAGAAAATAATTGGAAGGATAGGGATATGCACTGTGATAAATGTGATACTATGATTTATTTTATGTATTCTAAAACAGGCATAAACTTTGCATTGGAAAAAAAGTGTTTAATGTATTAGGATTAGTCTATAAGACCCTTGCTCTAAAAACAAACCCAAATACAATCACTGCAGTGCATTTTATGTGTAAGTGCTCATCACTGCAGTCATGAATAAATCATAATTAGATGCACTTCCATGACTGTATAGCATGTTAGGTCTTTTCCTGCACAAAATTGTGGAGGAAAGGTTACTATGGTGACAGAATACTCATTTGAATGATTTTATCTCTATTGCTGAGCATTTTTATGCCTGGCTTCTCCAGTACACTGTTTAATTTCAAACTAAAATTTTGAACCTATGAGAGATGTTTTAAAATTCTGCTGCAAGGAAATCGTGACCGAAACATAAGAAGTCCCTCAAACAAATAAGCAAAAGGAGATGAGAAAAAAAAAAGAGAAAATGTGATTAAACTTTGCAATAGCTAACTGATTCTGTAGAATCTGTTTTCTCAAAGTAAAATAACAGTAACAGGTAGTAATATAAGAGTTTCGGGATTTCCTCTCCTAAACTAGTTTTGCAAAAATAGACAATACATGATCTGCTTCTAAGAAATTTGACCTTCCTTACAGTTCTTGAGTCATGAGGTTTCTTCAACAATTTTGTAAGACTGTTACTATAAAGCTGCAAGAATCCCAGCTCAAAGCAAAATGAACCATTTACCAGCTGTTCTTGGCACAAGAGTGTTGTAGTACTTGTGACTAGAATTCATCTGAATTCTCAAATCCCAATCTCATTACATCTTTGAAGAAAGACTTTGTCTTTCAGTTGTGGTAATTGGTGCTGAAAGAAGCAAGGTCAAGTGTTCACCTTAGTGCTCAGAGCCCGGATTTCCTGGTTCTGGAAGGAAATCTGCTATGTGGATTAGATTACAATGATTTTCAGGGTCTTTAGCCTAGAATTTCAAGCCTGTGTGCAAATTCTCAAAACATTGTGCATATATTCGCATGTTGTGTGGTACTAAACTGTGTAGTATTCTACTGATGCCAGAACCTGAGATAAATAGCTCAAAGCTAGTCTGTGACTGTGTACATGAACTTCAGGCACCGCAGTGTTTCTGTTATGGGCAGAACCTTGGTTTGAACTAAATTTTGAAGAACTGATACTTTAAAAAATCCCATAGATCTAGGTGTTCTCCTGGGAGAGAGCTATTTCTAGCCTCTGTGGGCTGGAGATGCTCAGACCAGCTTGGGATATTAATATCACCAAATGGGTCTTTTATTGATCAATTGCACATGCTGCAGTTCCATCCTGTTTGGTCGTAACTCCTCCTCACCTTCCCCCTTACTTTGAAAAGGAGACATTTTGACCATCTTGGGCCAGTGCATAGATGCTAGTCACTGGCAGAAACTGATCCATCTTCTCTGTTAAGTGGAAAAAGAAAAGGGTTAAAAATGAACTACAGCGTCTGCATTTGCTCAAAGCAGCATCTATGTACCTGGATGCGATGCCTAGCCTTCTTGGAGGGGTGTGAGATAGATATAAAGGAATAGGAGTGAGTATAGATGCTACTCTCATGTCATCAGGAGCAGCTGAAACTGGGTTAGAAGTTATTGTTCTTTCAAAACTGCTGAATCAACTGGTCCTGAAAATGGTACCAAACCTTTTTTGGTCTATGAAGTGAGTTAGCTTAGCAAGTTTGAATTGAAGGGTTTTGCTCTTTTCAAAGTATTTAAAATTGGAATTCTATTTAAAAGGAAGTAAATGTTGGCTCATTTTGAATTAAATAATTTAGCACTTTTGTAAGCAGATCTGATGTGGGAAAGTAACAACCATATGGAGGTATGCAACTAACCTCTTCTATATCACAGCTATTCAGGGAGTGCACATCTGTCTACACCCTCAGAACTGTCCTCATGATTTGCAGTCACAGTCTAGGCCAGAGCTCCTAATCTCTTTGCATTTTGTAGAATTACACATGAATAATTTGCAGTTGCATGACTGGGTACACTACGTTTGTCCCTAGGATGTCTTCTGGAGGTCTCAAATGCCATGTTTTCAAAATCCTAGGCAAGTCTAATCAGCATTTCATTATCATGTCTAGAGCAACAGAGAACAAAAATTGCTCTAGCCTGCAATTTGGGTAAGTCTTAATTTTAGAGACACCTTTCCAAGAATATAGTATCTTGGCTGATAAGTCTTTCCACATGACTCACAAAACTAAATATGCTTTTTATAATCACAGAGCTGAAAAGCTGTGAACAGCTGAGTGCTTAAAAGTGTACATTCGACAGAGAGCTACAGACTAGGAATATCAGAGAAATTGCTTCAAAAAATATTGGTGACTCAAGGAGAAAAGTGGGAGATGGAAAAAATGATTTGTCTAAGCAATTCYATTTTTTTTATGACCTAACATGCTTTATTTCTATCTGTAGAAAAGCAGAAATAGAAATATTGCTTATGCAAGGAAAGGGTGAAAATTGCTGCATCAAAACTTAATTTGGCAGAGTTGCCTGTTACTGAATGGTGTACATGGCATAGCATCACAATGTGCCCAGGAAGCCAAGGAAGATGATTAGCCATGTCTATGCAGCACTGGTCGTACCCTACCTGGAGTGCTGGGGTAAATTCTGGGCCCTCTAGTACACAAGAAACATGGACAAACTGGAGTCAGTTCAGGGAAGGGCCATCAGGATGAGTGAAAGACTAGAGCATGTATCATATGAGAGGAAGCTCTGATGTAAAGATATCTTTCCATAACTAGAAGCAAAATGTGTTTGTGTGTGGGTTTTTTTTCTGTAGTCATAGAATAAGATTATTATTTGGAATAATCCTCCCTTTTGCATGTTCTGAACTTCTCTATTTTTGCCAATCATGGCCCTAAGATGCATTTTGTCATGCATGAATGATCAGCTGGGAGATCAGGGTGGGAGAATTAGGTTTGCAGTAGCATTTTAAGAGAACCGCTCTCTTAACTGATCTAACTCTCTTAACAGATCCCTGTAACTTCACCAAGGCAGAAGTGTCCAGTGTCACAGGGTTTGGTCTTTGATGTCAAACAGGGCTGGGAGAAGACTGTGATCTCTTGTCAACATATTGTTTTCAAGTGATTTTTTCTAGTGAAAAATGTGTGGCTTTTCTCTGCATCGGTTCTTGCCACAGCAGGGCAGTCAGGCAATATGTACTAGAAAACTAGAGGAAAGGCAGAGCTTGGGGCCAAGTGCTGTCCCAGTCTCATCCACACTATTAAACTCTTAGCACAATTCTCCATGAGGTTTTGGCTCAGGTGATACTCAGGGATCACAAGGTCATCCCCAGCTCTGTTTATTTTGAATAGAAGTACATGTCACAGGACTGCAAAGTTTCTCCTGGACTGGAGTATTTCTGAATTTGGCTGGAGCTGGTTAGATTTTGTAAGACTGTAAGCATCCATTGTAACACTTTTTTTTTTTTTTAATTCTATTTACCAAGAAGCACAGCCATAAATATTTTTTAAATAACTTTGCAAATAAAATCTGGGAGCTGGTCGAGTGCATCTTTTGTTTCTGCATTTATTTTCCTGCTATTAATACTATGTTGGTTATGTGAATCACGTGGCTGAGTCCTAAAACTTTTTTCTCCAGGCTGATATCTTAACAGATAAGGAATGCACATTCAGTACAAATCTGTCACAAATAATTAGTTTGTATTTACATCCATGGAATTTTTTTAGACTGACTGACCACTGCTTTTGTAAATAAAGTAGACGCAGTCCAAAAGCTGCCAAAACTGTGAGCATGTGACTTTGGGAGTTAACAGTGGGGAGAAGATGCCCCACTTAATTTAAAAAATGTTCATGAATATGTCCTTGATTGTTCAAGTCTGCTATAATTACTGCACTGATTTGAGTCTTCTCCTCTTGTAGTAATGTCTGTTTTATTTCATGCTTACAACAGTAATTTTACATGATGGAATACTATAGCAATGGAGCCTACTGGGATTTTCTCTGGCCTCTAATTGKCAGTTGACGAGGGGTTTTGAATCTTGAAAAAACTTGATGTCAATTTTATGGTGTGGATTTATAGTATACCCTGTAATTTGACCAGAGTTTGATTAAATTGTTTTGTTTAATTTAGATTTAGTATTATTTGTATGTTCATTTTTCTTTTAGAATGTATCAGCCAAACATTACTGTGAAATAAAACTAATGAATAAATATGTATAAATATTTTATAATGCATCTAGAATGTGCACTATTTTTTTTCCAAAGGAACAGCACTTCTGAGACTTTCTTGAAACATTTCAGATCAATAGGCACCACTTTAATCTTAAAGATTATTAATACAGAAATTTTTAGAGGGAAAACTTAATGGAATAGAAAAAAATACGTATTTGGCTGGGGTTATCTTACAATGCAGAAACAATTTATGCAATGCTCATTGAAACAAAAGGAGAATGTTGGAGAAAGCAAATGGGTATTCATCATTGATCTTGTTCCTGTTTTGTAGATGTGCCCTGGAAGTTGTCCTGGTGTGACCAACCCAATGGTATCATAGACTGTATTTCCTGAATGCAAATGCAGAGGCCAGCAAAACTCGGTTTTCAGTTCTCTGCCGCATTTACTCAACCAGAAAGAATGTTTTCTTCTGATGGCCATTTTCCAGTAGAACTAATTTTGAGTAGGTAGAACATAACGGACATGTATCTTTGTCAAATATATGAAACACATACATATAAACATATATTTGTGTCATCCTGGTTATTGGTTATTTCCTATCTTAAAACTACACTTACAAGGAGGTTCTCATCTTATGTGTATGTCTAGAAATTTGGTAAAGATAATATTAGTATGTTAGCTGACTGGCTGTACTGAAGAAGTCTGAATAGCCTCATTTCTCATTTTTGAAACATTCGATATACCTGGTCAAGATTAATTTTGTAATTATCACAACTGTTAGTCTCTGTGATAGATGGAAATGTCCTGGAAACTGGAAAGAGAGGATTGTTGAATAGTAATAAGATTAAAATAGGGGAAGTTTTATTCTAGATTTGGTGTCCTGGAAGCAACTAAAAGTAGGTATCTGCTGATTTGTTTCTTTCCTCGGGAACTTCAGGTACCTCTATCATTGCAGCAGTCCTTTTAAGAGTCTTCCCTGTATATGAGCACTTTCATAGGGATGGATTGGAAAATGCTGCTTCCTATACAAACCTTTTCCTTGAAAGAGGTTTGGTGGTTGGTTTTTTTAGAAATTTTTAAAAATAATAATTCRTTAGTGGACTGTTAGCAGTCTTCTTCCTTGGTTCCATGCTAAGAGATTGTTTATGTGTAAGAGAGATAGTTACCAAAACTTCTTAATTACAATGAAAGAATAGTAAGATATTTAATCTACAGCTATGCAGGAATCAAGGAAATTCCTCCACAGCTCCTGCTGAATATAGTTACTCAAAATTGTGTGTTTATAGATAATCTGAATTAATTCAGGCTTCTTTCTGCAGAAGGTTCCAGGTATTTAGTTTCTTGCCCATTTAAAGGCCTTAATATGAAATCTTTGATAAGCTAGTGTTAACAAATACTAGAAATTTTGCTTACTTTATCAACAGTTAGAAACACCATAAAGAAAAACAATTCTAACCTTCAGAGTTTTTTCTCCCTACAGCAAGGAGTGAACAGAATCTGCGAGTGTGTGCTGTCAGCCAGGCTGTAATTATATATTAAGCAGCTGTCAGTGTTTTTATCTTGAGAAATGAAGAAAACTTGAGACAGAATTGTGATTTTTCTTCCCCCCCTCCCTGTTTCGCTTTGGTTCTGTTCACTATTTTTCAGATTTGCAGTGTCCTTCCCTGATATATCCTTTCTGACTCCTCTGTTGTAGAGGAACCAAATTAGATTTCTTGGTATGCCAGAATTTAAATCAACTGGAGAGCTTGAGAGGTGGGAGGGAATAGTAGCATGAAGTGGAAGCACAGTGTCAGCTGTTATAGCCTCAGATTTCCAAGTACCTTATTTTTATACTCAGCATCCCTTCCAAAATAAACATAAAATAATGCTTCTGCTTCAGTTCATAGATCAATTTGCAATGCAGGATAGCCAGCAGTACAGAGAAATATAAAGTTTGGTAGCAATATCACCAGGAGGGAAAACCTTACCTCTGTTGACAGTCCCCACATGGGATGTTTCTGCCATCAGCCACTCCTCTCTTCCCCTTCTCAAGGATAGCCTAAGTATAGTAGAGAAGTTTTGCTTCTGCTTTGCCAAATGCAACTTGGGATTCTGTTAGGAATTAAGTATAATAGGAATCTGACACATACTTCTTTATGCTCTCAAATTCAGACAGTCTTTTAGAACCACAGTGGATTTCCTTTCTTTCTTTTTGTGCTTGCTAAGAAGTTCTCTTCAAAGGGCACCAAACTTCTGTTTTTTCTGTCTTTAATGATTTACTTGTTAATTTTGGTAGAAACTGACAGTATTGTGCTGTGACCAAGCTGCTTCAAAACGTGATGTAAAGTGAGCTTAGAGGACCAAGTGACAAAATACCAACACCATCCTTGAAAAGCACCTAATAGTCTTCAAAATAATTGTGCAACCTGTTCTTTACTCATGCAATCTCTCTTCTAGTAAGACCAAAAATGTAAGCTGTTTTGTATTTCTGATAAAATATTGGACTACAATATGTGTTAAGGTCTATTAAATTAGCCTGCACTTCTATGTATTGATTTTAAACTTCTCACTTTTGATCAATAAGGCAAAGCACTGCATTGAAGCCCTTGAAGTAATTCTCAAATTTACCACTTCTTGGTGATTATAAATAAAAAGCAAACAGTTTATGTATCATCAAGAAAGGTTATTAAAAAATGAGAGAGATCAGAAGGGCTGTGTGTTTTTATTTTTTAAATTTTTGTTAAGATATATCCCATCTCAGCCAGCAAATTCCAGAAAGAGATCAAAGCAAAAGAATAGGTCCAGAAATGTAACGAAATTAATTTAAAACCGTGGATTTTTTCCTTGAACTGCAGTGTACTGCCTAAAAATGCCTAACCCAGTGGACCAAAAATAACTTTAATAAAATCCACCCTCCCTTAAAATCTGCAAATATTGTCAAGCAATTTTGCAGATTATAAGCACAATTTGAATATATTATTGCATATATGTCCTGGTTTTCAGCTAGGTTAGAATAAATTTCTTTTCAGTAGCTGCTGCAGTGCTGTGTTTTGGATTCCCAATGAGAATGGTGTTGATAACACACTGATGTTTTGGTTTTTGCTAAGTCGTGTCTCATGCTGTGCCAGTGAGAAGGTATGCAAAAGAAACTGGGAGGGAGCATCGCTGGGATGGGTGACCCAAATTGACCAAAGGGATATTCCACACCACAAGGTCGTGTCCATTATATAAGCTGGGGGGAGTTACCTGGAAGGGGGATTGGTCTGGGTTTGGGAAGAGGGGTCTGGCATCACTCAGTGGCTGAGCAATTGCATTGCGCATCACTCATTTTTCCCTTTTTATTATCATTATTGACTATTATTACTTCATTTTACTTTGTTTTCAATTATTACGCTGCTCTTATCTCAGCATACAAGTTTTACTTTGATTTTCTTCCCAATTCCACCGGGGTGGGGGAAGGAGAGAGGGGGTTGATCAAGTGGCTATGTGGTGCTTAATCTCCAGCTGGGCTTAAAACCACGACAATATATTATCAGGAGTGTGTATCTACCCTACCTTGTCTAAACTAGACTAAATTGCATACAAGTTTTTCTCCTTCTATATTGCTGAAAATTCGAGCAAAACCAGAAGTGGTAGCATGTTTCTATTTTTCCCTCTTAATTATGTGCCCTTTTGACCATGAACTGTTTTATTTGCTTTGCAGCTGAATGTAGTTTTTTGCACATATGAGCTGTTCTAGTAATCAAAGTATTTAAGTCTATGTTGCAAATAAAAATGTTATTAATAGCTAAATATGATTGTCTCGGTTTAAGACAAATTAGGAGGAAACATCCTAACTAGAGGCGTCTCCTCTGCAGACGGTAGGATTCAGAAAATCCCTCCCCCCATCTCAGGAATTTCTCAAAGGAAAGTGAAAAAAAAAAGCTGTTTATTTAACAAGCAGGGTGCATGCAGGCACCAGGGAAAGAAAGGAAAAAAAAAAAAAAGCATAAATAAGGTTAGATAATAAACCTCTCGCAGTGGAGAAGACCTGGGTAGATTCAGAGTCCTTTCTGTAGGTGTGGCTCTGCTCTCTCTCCAGAGCTGGGGTGTGGCATGGGCCCCTCCAGGCTGCGACGTGGGGCCTCCCGGTGATGATGTTCCGAAGCGGAGCTCAGCTGAACGGTTCCAGAGGAAGGAGAAAAAAACCCCACAGTCCCGGGAAAACTTTCTTGCCTCAGCTAGCAGGCTAGCCAAAAAGCAAAAAAAGTTTAACTCTCTGTCTCTCTCTCTCCTGAGAAACAGAGCCGAGAGCTGGCTGAAAAAAAAAAGGTGCTCCCTCCGTCCTGCAGCAGCAGTGAGAACATGGGGGGCGGAGGGGGCGGAGTGTGTGTCCTTGAACACAAACTGTGCTGAAGAATTTGGCTAGCTTCTCTTCCCCCTCTCCATGGGCCCAGCTTAAAGGCATAGGACTCATGTCTAGCATACAGCAGGCGATAGGGAATGCAGCATCATAAAGTCACCCCAAGACAATGATAAATACCCATATGAGAGAATCAAGAAAAACCCCAACAATTTAGATCTGTGCAGAAAGTAGTCTTCTATTCTGAAAAAATGGGTCATCTAAAACATTTTCTTGTTTCACACCAGCATGAACTAGCTATCCTTTAATTATTTTTGTCAACAAATAAAAGTATTTCCTAGCCTCCAACCTACATTGTTCTTCTTTAGTAACTATTCTCTAGAATGTAAGACAATTGCCTGAGCTGTGATTTTGATTCCATTGCTTATCTGTGTTGAATATGAAAATGTCATGAATTATATTCAGCCGACTTTTGAAAATGCGTAGGGGTGCTCTTTGATTCTTGTCTTTTCCTGAGCTGTGGAGGAGAAAAATAAATATTGAAGTTGTTTTGCCAGACACACAGAATGGTTTACCGGGTGACCTCCATTCTTTCTCTCTCTTGCTCAAAAAATCATGAGAAATCAAGCCAGTGGAAATCTTTCCATTAACTTTGGGGAGATTYGTATCAAATCAGTAATCAGAAATATTATCTAGCTGAAACTGAAGGGTTAATTAAGATGGCATTGAATTTTAAGAAAACCAAACATTTAACATTGATGGTCTTACTAAAACTAGTTTTTAATTACTGCAAGTGGTGAAGGAACTGAGCATTGTTTTAACTATTAGGATTTGTACTAATGCAACTTGGATGGCAGAGATTTGTGTGTGAAGTTGAATACATCTTTTCACTTTTCTTCACTTTAGCATCAGATTTACCATTTAGTTTACTCAATTGCTTCAGCACATATGTTCCCTTCAGGAAAGCATTTCATGGAATCACCTGAGTGAAGCACAAAGTACCTAGAAAATATTTTGAATTGAATTCTTGATAGCTGAGTAGCACAGGGTCACTGTGAGAACGAAACTACTTGGAATGGAGGTGGTGTCTTGCCACTGTGAGCACAGAAAGAAAAATAGAACTTTCTGTAGGTGACTTCTTTATAGACTGATCGAGATTTCTTATGGAACTCATTTGTGTTACTTAATGCCATCATTAAATGTGGGAAATAATTTATAATGTCTTGAATCTTAAAAAGCCCTTGTTGTGCCAAATGTATTCTTTGAGCTGGAGGGATCCTCAGATAGTTCAGTGTTTCTGTGATTGTCATTTGCCTTTCCTTGTCAGAACTGCCAGACATCTTCAGTGCCATGTCTATTTCACAGAAGTCAAAATGTCTCAGAAACTGAGTTATCCAGAACAACAAGTTGGTCCATTATTTGAACAGACAGTAGCTGAAATGTTGGAGATGTCAGCCACTGATACACGTATTTCAATGCATCTGATTTTTTTTGTGTTACAATGAAAACTATTTCGTCGTAGACAAGACTCATTATTCTGAAGTGACAGTAAAGTTGCTATCACAGCACCAAACTCAATGCCAGTTTTCTTAAGGAAGAAGAAAATGTCACTTCTCCTYGCTTCACAAGCCCGTGACATTTAAAAGGTAGTTTTGTACCATCACAAGTTAAATCTCGAAAAATCATAATGGCCACCTTTCTATATATAGGCAGGTTCATGGAAACTAGAATAAATTTCTCATTTCATTTTGTTGATGAATCATTTTTAATCTGTTAGTAGAGTCAGTCCACTGAGGTGTCTGGCTTACAGTGCAATAAAGAAGAAATTAATTGCATTTTCTAGCTTTTTGCTCAGAAGGACGCTGATGTTTTTACAGCATTTTCTAGTGAAATATGATAGCAAAAACAAGTAGTCATTATAGGTGCCTATTTTATTGGAATATAGCCAGAAAACCTGATGCTGTCATCACAGTTTCTGTCCCGCTATAATAGATTGGTTGTACCGGGAACTTCTTTGCTATCAGCATAGAGTATAGTGTAGATCCCCAAAGGCTTTAGGTACTGCTTAAAGAATAGCAGAAAGAGCACAACGTTTCAATAATATGTGATTTGTGAAAAATCACATTTGCAGAGGTTTAACTGCTAGGAGAATTCCAAAGTTACAATCTACTACATCAGCTGTTCCCAAATCAAGGATTGTATTTATTTTTTTGTACCTGAGTTAAAAAATGTTTTGCAGATATCTGTGCTAACATGAAGTAATGTGCACACTGAACCAGAGTTGCATCTAAACATGCCATTGTATTTCAGAAAGAAAAAAAAAGAATAGGAAAAATAACAAGCTAAAAATTGTGTGGTAGGGTTGCAAGGCTTCTTTTGCGTCGCTGCAAGGCTCAGTGATGTTTTATTTCATATGCTTTAGGAAGAAAAGTATAAATGTTGGGCATCCATCTATGGCCCTGCTTCATCCTATTAAAATCTGACAGACGTGCRCACATTCACTTGACTGAATTGCTTCGTTTTCAAAAGCAGTATGTGTAGTTATGCCAAACACAGTCGAAAGAAAACTTACAGGAGAAGCAATTCTGACAGGTAAACTCATTCCTGAGGTGCTTACAATTCAAAATTCCATGGTTTCTATTTTGTGAGTCAGACTGTGCAAGTCTGAAGTGCCTCCTGAGAGATGTTGTGAATCTTCAAGTTCAGGGCAAAAACCCAGAACTGTGTTCTTAACATGCATGGGAGAAATACCAAAGCCCATACTGCAATCTTGTATGGTTCTGGTTCTCTGGCTATAAGGAAATAGTGATTCCGTAATTCTATGAAATGAAGTATCCAATTATGAGTATTCTTTGGAGAATCATTTTCCATATGATGCTGTTTCTAATGCATGAGTAGCCTGTCATTTCGGGACAGGCAGTGCAAATCTTTTTGTAGCTCACTGGGCCAAAATTACATTGACTGTGATTAGGATGCAAATTGGTGCAGACAATCTGTGTAAAAAAGGGAATTATTTACTAGGTGGAATAGATTCACTTTACTGCTGCTTGTTTTAACGTATTTTAGTTTGTATATCTAGGGCTGGGATCGCAATCCAGAACATTTGCTGATTTTGTGGTGAATTTCTACGCTGACCTACAGTCAGTTCTTTCTTCCTAACATTGAGTATCTACAATTCAATCACTAACTTGGGTAGACGAACTTCAGCTTTTTAGTGCAAATAAAACAGCCTTTTATTTGTCTTTGCAGTTCAAGGATATATTCAGTATTCACTTTTCAGATTTTTACAAGCCACAATTAGTTAAAGCACAAAACTGGAAACTGTAGGCCTTTAATTTGCTCTGTACTAGATCCTCTCCAGTTTCATCAGCTGGACTTATGCATCTACTTTAGGGACTTCACTGACACAACTAATTTTAGGGTCTTAGTTACTCTTGGCAAATTCTTGAGGTTTTGGAGTTAGAATATTTCAAGTGCTTAAAGTCATCAAACTGCAAATAATTTTCTGTAGGTGCCATCTCTTGTCACGGGTACTAGAAGATACCTAGGATAACGGGTTCAAGTGCTCAGGTTACTCTGCTTAGTGCCAGTTCTGTTCGGTGCTCCCACGAATGAGATTTCCCAGTTCCCTGTTGGAAGTTGGGCAGTCTGGCTCTCTGTTACCCTAGTCTGTCTTCTTCCTTGCTATATTGTATAGGTTTTGCTCAAAGATTCCTAATGCACAGGTGGAAAATATCGAGTCACTACAGAAGTCTGTCTGAGGAGAAAAATGAAAAATTGAATCATTTCTCTTCAGTTGCCAACACTATTTAAACAGTTGTCAACACAAACAAGTGTTACTCACTGTTAAAATTTTAAGATCAATTAGTGTTGTAAAACATTCTATGTGATTACTGCTGGCAAATTTTGGCTTTACAATAACAGTCATTATTGTGATATATGTTGTCATAATGGTTTAACGTATATTTGCCACTGTGGCTGATTGATCCTTTTTTATCAGAGGAAAGTTTTGACAAGTGAAGGGAGGGTTATTAATGATATTTTCTGTGTTTCTTCTGAGTAGGTCATAGGAGAAAAATCTTGAACTTGTTGAGAAAGTAATAATAAATGAAGAATTTTAATGAGGCTATGAATATGTATAGCTTCCTCAAACATTCATATGTACAGGAAAGGAAGCTAAACTTGTCATAGAATTAGTTCTACAGGAGAACAAATGGATGCCCATGTTTCAATATCTGATTTGGAACTCTTAAACAATTTAACTGTTGGTTTTTAAAGGCGCAGGAGCCTCAAAGATATGTGCATTTCACTATGTGTCAGGAGCAGTTCCTGAATGTAAACAGAAGGAATAATTAGCCAGCTGTGTAGAAGGGAGGTGAATGGTAAAATCTCAGTCCTCACTCGGCCAAAATGTTCGGAGTTTGTGATGGGAATGGTAGTTGACTGAAAAAGTAACTAGTTCATGCTATGGCAGTATTTTGTTCTTAGACTTTTGTTCTGAGGGAACAAGAGGATTACTTTTAGGAGACAGCAAAATCTTTATTTGATGTCCATCATTTCTGAAACCTCACTGAATTTCACTTCATGGATTGTTTATATATCTTAGAAATATAATACTGTGTTTTAAATCCCCCAGATGGTATTAGGAGAATAATTTCTCTCTCACAGCTAAAGCATACAGTATGTTTTAGCATATGCATTTATCTCTATTTAGTGACACAATAAAATATTCATTTGTAACAGCTGTATTTTTATGCTGAAATCTTTACAATTGTGCAAATTGGAATTGGCTTGCTATTGGCTCATAAAACTACAGATTAATGATTCCACACCCTTTTTACTACTTGCTGTATTCAAGTCACTCTTTAGAATAGAAAACATTTTCTCTGATAGTTAAATATCAGTTAAAGCACTTTTAATTTGAAATTAAATTTTGTTCTGTCCACCACTATTATCTGAATAATTCTAATTTTCTTACTGAATGTAAAATGATTTTTTCCTTCTCCTTGTAATAATAAAATACTGGTTAAATTCAAACAAATTTCAAACTTCTCTTTTCAATGTTATTGCCTTTAGGAAAATCAGCACTTTTAAAAATATCTATTTAGTCCTACTTTTATAAAAAATATTTGGATTTATTTCAAGAAAACCTTGTCTATTTTGTGGTGAGGGCTGAATGTCTGTAGTGGCAGGATATGATTTTTGATTTGACATGTTTTTTTTAAACAGACTCATATTTTAGTTTTTCCCAATTTATCCACTATATACAACCAAATTATTTGATGCTTAGATCATTTACCTTCCATCAAGAAAGAGCACACAGGGTTTTTTTGAGGCTTCAGAAAGTTAATTAGCAATTTTCGATCTCTTTTTATATCTCTTCTCTTTACACATACATGAACATACACACAAATGTACATAARCAGCAAAAAAAGCTGTTATAAAAGCCATACATGAAAAAGTTATTCCGTAAAATTTCTATTAACTTAAGATGAATCAGTATCTTACTATTTACCTGAAAAAAGTTGGGGTAACAGCAATACTAAAGATTAGAGCTTTAATGACTTTCTCATTCAGTACAAATGGCATTAAAAGACAATTGAAACTCTTATGCAGAGAATTTATCTCAGCATTTTCACAACATTACTGCCATTTCAATTTTATCTACTGCATATAGATAAAGACAGGGGTCTTTAATGGATTTGTACACGCYCTAAATTAGAAGACAACACTCTGGTACTGGGGGCAGGGTTTCTGTCATAGGAAAAAATTCAAATCCACCTCCTAGAAATAGTGCTGCTTATGACACAATTTCTGCAGAATAATGTTTTAAATATTCACATATTATCACTGTGATACATTTTATAATGGATGCATTTCTCCCTAACAGTCCAACACAGTACTGCCCACAGATGGATGTCTGCCTATATTAATAGGTTCACTAACAATTAATAAAAAATATCTAAATCTTAGCTCAGAGGAATTCTGACATGACTGAAATTAAAACCAAGTATTGTATTTAGATTGGTACAGCCAAGAAATAATTCCAAATATTATTTAGGAATTCAATTCTGTAATTTTTTTTGAAAAAATAATCGCAACTATAATTTGTTTTTATAGTTATTCAATCTTATCAATTACCTTTACTTATGTGAAACAGCCTTGAAAAGATAGCCATACAGTACTAGATATGGGAGTACCCTTACCTGTGTAATCTATTCCTAGAATTGATCAGGAATTTGCATAAAAATTAGAGGAACAGATATATCCAAACTATTTGACAGCAAGAGGCTAGATGTTAATTGAAATGCATCAGATAGCATTGAAAAAAAATGCTAATAAGGAGCAATAGCCCTAGGCCATCCCCTATTTTGAGCTGCTTAGTACATCACAGCAATCACTTATACTTTGCATTAAAGCTAAAAGGTGAAAGAGTATTGCCACTTTGAGTCTTCCTGATTTTGCTTGCAACCAAATTTCTGTTTAAAAATACAAAATATTGTGTTAGCATTATTAATGAATTTATACTTCTTTCTGCAATAAAAAAAATTTTGTGGAAGAATACAATGCTGTTGGAACTCCTCTATCATTAATAAATAATTTTTATGATTTTTGCTATGTTGAAGTCTCAGCAGAAATTCATGACTGTACAGAAGAAATTCTCCAGTCTTCTTCACTTTAAGTGTCTGTAAGGTAATAATAGCCCTGAAAAACCACAAATGTCAATGCCTACTCACCTTATATCTTTCAATCCCTGCCCACCTAATATCCTGAAACCTAAAATTCATTAAGAATGTGATCATAAGTAAAATAATTACAATAAAGATGCAAGTTTGAGAAGTCTGATTCTTAGCCATCAGCTGTAAAGTCTATATAGGAAAGAAGATATTTTTAGTCTGGTTTAAAACTCATGCAGTGAGATATTAATTTTACTAAAAGGCTAGATGAAAAAGTGAGCGCTTACTTCATCCAAGCTGACAGGGTTGTGACCATAGACAAAAGGAAAGTAGGTACTTCCAACATGAGGAATATGTTAAATGAAGCTGCTTACAAACTTATTTAAAATTCTGGATGCATAGTTTTCAGCCTCTTGCTCTTTCCCTTTTTGCTTCATATATAACTTTTCTTTTTGCTCCTTATATAGAGACTTGACAAAGATGTGATTATATTGCATCAAAAAAGGTGTGCATCACACCAGTAATTTAGGCTGGGAAGTAGCTCCATGTTGGAAATGCAGGAAGAGCCAAAGGAAGATGAGACGGAAGCACATTTTGCCATAAGCAGAATTTACTCTGCACAAAGGTTAGCAAAAGCTCTTTTTCCTCTCATAGTCCTGCTTCTCCCATGCTGTACAAGTTACAGCACCAGAGAATGTTTCACCTAATCTCTGTCTTGCTTTCTCCCACAGACCTGCTCCATCTCTCTGCCATAGACAGGTAGTTCCAGTCCTCACCAATTCCTTTTTGGTCTGCTCATTAGTTCTGCACGGTTTGATGATCCACCTTCCCTAAGTTATCTTCCTGTGAAAAAATGAAGATTTTTTTTCCTTAAGAAAGAAAAAAGCAAAAAGAAGAAAATGTTTTCCTTCAGTGCCTGAATTCCTCTACTTAGAGGCTGTGGTTTCCAATGCTACTACCAAGACACCTCACCAAATGCTGTCAAAATACCTCCAGATGAAGTGCTGTTAGGTTGTGATTTTGTTTGAGAAAATCTTAATCTCTTTTCCTGAGGTGAAAGGTTCCATGTCCCATATTTTATATAGAATATTATCTAATTCTTTTAAACTTTGATATTTTGTGTTGTCACTGGTTCATTGTCACAATATCCTGTTTAGTCTGGTGAAAGCTGCACTTGCTAAGGAGAGTTAACACTTCACATGATTTTTTTCTTCATCCATAGACAGAAAATTTAAGATGCAGAATTTGTATGAAATCTTTTTATTACTTTACTTAACAAGACGGGGCAAGGATAATAAAAAAAACCAACAACCAACCAAGCAATCAAAAAACCCCCCAAACCACACCCCATCAGAAAACAACCTGTGTGGATTTCAGGAGGGAAGATCTAAATTATCAATATTGTGCATCAGGATTGACATCTGATTTATTGCTCAATAGCCTTTTAGCTAAGGGCTTGAATAGACACAGAATTCTTGCTATACAACAGTAGAATTGAACTCACAAATCTTCTCAGAAAGAGAAGAGAAAGTGATTACACTGCCAAAAAAATCAATATCATGTTAAGTTCCATATCTTTTGAGAAAAGCATCCTTCTACATGTATCTAACTTTAGACTATAACTCCTTAACAGCCACAATTCTAGGATTGCTAACAATTGTACTTAAATCTGAATCTTCAATACTTTTTCATTTACTTTTTTTTGGTGTCCTATTGGATTTGGATTAAGGGCTGACACAATTAGTATCACTTCTTCTTATTGTCAGTTTTGCATCCTATTTAAATACATTAAAGCTGAAATGGGCTATCTTTTGCTTAATCTGAGTAATGCATGAATGATTGGACTTCAGATCTTTCAAGACCGTTTTTCTTAAATATTTAGCCCTGTTAATTTTTATAGTATAGTAGTAGAGACAAAGAAAACATTGTTAATTTAACTTGATGAATTTACTTTGATTCTTTCCTGACAGTTCTTAAAAATGCCACAATACATGAATTAAAAAAAATTAATAAAAAAGTGGAGAATTCTATGACAATGATCAATTTGCTACTAGGTGGTTACAGTCAAGGTCAATGAATTCTTGCTAAAAAATTAGACAGCAGCTGCAGGGAACTACCTTCTTTGGAGACAAAGAGATTTTGTTGTATGTACCTGGAAAGTTTGGTATAACACAGGTTATTACTCATATCTAACTGAAGTGAAGCTGAATATTAACCAGCCAGGAGAAAGAATCAAAGCATATTTGTTGTGTTTGAACCAGGTGTGAGTCTCTAGATCCTTGTTTTACCTCACATCCCTTGTTGGTGGTTTGATAAGTTCTCTCTTACCACCACTGTCTGCAGTGTTGTTCTGTTCTTATTGCTCCTATATTGCCTGTTTAGTGACAGGAGTTATTGTGTTCTTTAGCTTGGTGTAAGACAAAAAGGAAAAATGGATAGATTGGCAGGTGTGTAGAGTTGAGATTGGGAGAGGAACAAAATGCCTTCTTGTCTTAAAAACCCAGCAGTTTTTTAATAAGCAGAAAGTGCTTATTATTATTCACTGTAGTGGCCAGTCAGTTATTAAAATGAGTAATTAAAGTGGTCATCCAAATGCGGTCTGTCCCAAAGTGTTCACACTTCACAGTGAAGATAATAGGACACACTAAGAGTTCTCTGTGTGTGAGCATTGTAACAGTTACTAGGCAGAAAAGTCTAATAATTTTAGACTTTTAAAAATCTGGTTTGAGGGGTCTTTCCATAGAAAATCTTTTCTGATGTTTGCTACTCTTCCAAAACCGGGGAGGCAAGAGGAACCTTTTTAACCTTATGCATGTTAGAAACAAGAAATTGAATATTTTTTTAAATTTTCATCACTTTTATTCAAAGTTAATAACAAGAGTTTTCGAAGCTTGATCCATACTTCTACGTTCTGACCCTGCACAGAACCTCCACGTTCATCTTTTCATATGCGGTTCTTTGCAGGGACAGGTAATGACAAAAAATTGTATCCACAGTACAGCAGAGTCTATTTCAGTGTCTATGATGCTGATTGATGCAGGTGACCAACCATTCCATGACCTCTAAAGAAATAAAAACTTGAGTTTTCACAGCTTGGGATAAAGAAAAATGGACAGTAGCAGCCTCAGAGATTGCATGAACCATGCACAAAGAGGGAGCAGTTGCACACACTTGTGGAAAAATGGATGTGTAAGAAGCTCTGACAGAACTCATTTAGAGTGATGTACAAAACTGAGCAGTTAAGTGACAGAAAGTGAAGCCAACTCTCTGACTCCCTGGCTTTGAGTGATGACTGTTTCAGAAATAAACTGTGAAAACACTGGGCATGAAGGAAGGAGCAGTCAAAAATTTCAAATTGCAATGGACAACAGAAGACGACTCAAACTAACCATAGCAGTTTCAAGTATTGTTGCTAACAAAACAAATGTCCATGGGCAGGATTATTTTTGTTAATAGTGAATCCTAAAGTGGGTTATTGTACTTGATTGTTTCTTCTAACATTTATTGTAAAATATGGCCCTGGATATATCAATATGCCTCCCTATTCTAAAGTTCAAAGGGTATTAGGAAAGGGACATAATCAAATGTGTGGTGAGAGAACTTTAGAATTGTTACTAACTATACCTGTACTTTTTAAATTACAAAGGCACTTATGACATTTGTCTGTTGATGAGATTTTGCTCAATAACTCCAAATCAATTCCTGCATGGCAATTGCTGAGATTAGCCATCAAAGTTTGCCCAGATGCTTAAGCTCTCTTTAGGCACATAGATAAGATGGCTTTATCTAAATCAGATAAGATAAGGAAAACACATAATGCTTTTGGTTTACGTATCTATTAGGATTTTCAAGACCAGTTTTCACTCAGTCATAACAAGAGGCCTTTTTCGTGGCCTTAGAAAAACTTAATTTCAGTTTATAAAGTATTTCTACTGTTTAGAATTCATGAGCTTCAAGCTACCTAACTTCTTACAATATGAAGGACATGCTTTGTGGAGAAAGAAGAAAATTTCACATGCAACTTGACTTTCAATAGAATTTGATTCTCTTGCACAGCATTTTCATAACTGAGATGTAGAAAGATTAGGGAACTGGTGTAGAATGTGTAACCAAGTGRCTGAAAATTAGAACTGAGAGTAGCTATCTGTTGTTCATAAACTGAGAAGAGGAGCTAAGCAAAGTTTCTCAAGTTAAGTGTTATTTATTGTTTTCATTAAGGGTTTGGACAGCAGAATAGAGAATGCCCTTTATAA
Organism: Amblyornis subalaris; assembly: GCA_018881555.1. NCBI lineage: Eukaryota > Metazoa > Chordata > Aves > Passeriformes > Ptilonorhynchidae > Amblyornis > Amblyornis subalaris. The sequence continues at coordinate 7,202,395 of JACAXG010000019.1, forward strand.
ATTTTCAGACAAAAAGAAAAGCAAGGACAGGACATCTACAAGCACTTCGGAAGATTAGAGTGTGAAATGTTGATTGATTGGAGCAATACCATGAGTCAGACACAATGTATATCAATCAGAGAATGGGAAAATTCCCACACATGACTGTAATAAACTGTGTACATGCAAGATGGGAAATGCTAGAAAAGTTGAAGTTCTAAAGAAGAGAACCTGCAGCTTTTAGAAGATCAAAAACTAAGCAAGAGACAACAGTAACTTGGTGCCCTGCCTTGTGATAAAAGGTAAAAGATTTAAACAGAACCAGGGAAAGTGTTTGCTGAACTGTAGAAAATGGATTTGGAAATGCTAAGGGTAGTCAAGCTCCCAAACAGGATGATTGTCACTGTAGATTTTTTGGTATACAGGTACAAATAAAGTACAAAAGTATTTTAAATGCTCATTAACAATTCATATTTCCTGTGGTTCTCTGTCAAGGTGGTATTTCTTTGGAAATGCTGTTCATATGTTAAACAAATGTTTCCTGGACTGTATATGATGAAAAAAGGACAGATTATACATCAGTATATAAGGCAACATATCTGGAACAAACAGTTTGTCATTATAGCAAAGATAACTGATAAAATACTTGGATTTGACATTTCAGATATTTCTGAAATTTCTTCATATAAAGATGAAATGTTGGGAAAGATAAAACTGGCTCATAATGCCTCTAGGTACTTAGCCCCATTGTTGTTGTGCCTGTAGATGTTGTATACAACTGCCTAGTGTATCTGTATGGACCATAAAAAAGTTGGTGATCCATAAGAATAGCTCCAATTAGACACACAAATAGTTTCAATGGAGTCAGAAGAGCTGGTTCACATGAAAATCCATTAGCAGAGCTTAGCTCTGAATTCTGGTATTCTAAGTCTCAGAAAAGCTCTTAAACCACAAATTCTTTCTGTCCCTATTATTAGACTGAAAGGTTCTCTTCTGGCATAGTTAGGTAATGCTTAAGTATTAACAACCAAAGCACGGTAAAAAAAAATCTTGTGTAGCTGGGTTGCAACTGCTGACAAGAATACCTGATATTTACAGGAATATTTATAGTCTTACTCTTCAATGATTAATTTAGGCTAATGGGGGTTTTTGGTCTGTTGAAGTTTGCAGAAATCCTAAACATAAGTTTACTTTTTCACATGTGGATCACAATGTCAATAGAGGTGAAGGAATTCGCTCATTTTTATCAATAAGGATTGAGCTGGGCTTTGGGAGTGATTCTACTGTCTTTTTGTATATATATATGTGTGTGAAGCTAAGTGTGCAGGCAAATCATGGCCAAAATTGCCTCCTATATTCACTGTTGTGAATGGAAAATGGAGAATACTCACACAGCACTTTTAAGATGATACTTTAAGGATTTAAACTGTTACAAAAAAGATGATAAATCAAGTGAATAACACAGGTATAACAAACAATCACATGTAACAATGTCAGGATGATTTTCTTTCAAAAGAAACCCAATCTTTCTCTCTATTCTTCTCTGTCCTGCTTCTGTTTGCTTCAGATGTAAAATGACCACATTGTCAGTGTAAAGGTGAAAAGGCATTCGGAGTAATTTTACACAATGGCTCGATGCACTAAATGCTTGATACTTACCTAATAGGATTCTGGACAACAGAATATGAGTGTGAGATATGTTCTACCCTTGGCGAAGACAAGAAGAGGTTAATTAGCTGCACTGGGGATAGTAAAGAGAACCAACCTTTTCCTGTACACACCGTCCAATTCTCTTTTTCTAAAGGAAAGGTATTATTGCGTTGGCTAATTAGAAACGGCAAGCAAAAGAAGGAAGCCAGTTAAATTTGTGTTTGCACAGGAATGGGCAGCAAAAACTCTGTAAATAATTATGGTAGAAATAAATGTTGCTCTCTGTAGCTGCAAAGTTTGTCAAGAGTTGTAATTTGGTCATAAAGAGTAATGACCTGGGAAAAACTAAAAAAGAACACATAATCAGGTCTTAGAAGGAAAAGCCAGTGGGTTCATTTGACCCTGGAGTAAAGACCTGAGGCTGATTGAGTGTTTTTTTTGTAATATTCTTGTTTCTTTCTCGTCAAACTATATTTCTATGCCAAGAGCACAACCACTTTTCTTCTCTGTCTGTAACTCTAAGGGTTGAAGTACAGAGTGTTCTTCACTGAACATGGAAACATTGTGCATGCTGCATGTGATTTAATGCAGAAATATTTGAGAGATTTATGAACTTTCTGGGAAGCTACAGACAAGTATTTGGATGAATGCATATTTATATATGCAGAAATCCTTGTGCTGGCCCATTTTACTATGCTTAACTGAATAAAAGCTTTAAGATACAAGTTTCAGTCTTAGTACTTTGAATAACAAGAAGCAGCAATATTAAATTGCTCTTTCTCTGACCACTCCCAGGTCATGTTACAGTCTGGTGACATTGTCAGTAGATTGAGAAATCTTATTGAGTTTCTAGGGTAGTTTTGATGCTGGTGACTTCATTACCTACCTTTCTAATATGTCCAGAAGTTTCCTATTCCATGAAGGTGATGGAGTGTTTCCTATTACAATTCCCCTAACTAGCCACATATTAGCGCTTCAGATGGCACTGGAGAGGAGAGATACAGAAACCAATGCCTTATCAAAAGACTAATGGTTCTTTCAGCGCACAGTAGTCAGAATAGGCCTCCCCTGCAGAACCGTTTTATTTTCATGGCCCACACTGATAGGCTGGTAGAAAACCTGCGGTCTCTTTGTCAATGATGCATAGCAATCTGTGATCTTCTACAAGTTACATTCTACACACTGAGCATAACTCTTGAAAATAGTGTCCTTTTGCCTGCAACAGACAATGTGAAAGTAGAGGAATTGAATCAGCAACATGTTTTAGAACAAGTCTGTTGCCATCTGAAGTGTTAGCAAAGGAGCTTTTCTTGTCTCTTCTGACAACTGAGGACAAAAGACTGGTTACCTAAAAGTCAACACACTGCCAGCTGCCTCACACAGCTTTTTTTTTTTTTTTGAGAATTCTTTGCCTATTGCTAAGTATTTTTTCTGTGTAATGCTGGCAAAACATCCTAAGTGTGTAGGATAGGGAAAATAAATCAAGACTTCTACATATTTACAAATAGGCAAAGTCAGGTCCAGTGATGGGAAAAGTGTGGTTCTGTTCATTAACAGTCCTACTTCCATTCTTTTATCTGGCCTGTTTCCTCAAGTTGTCATAGCTGAGATGAGGTTCTTGACAGAAATCTTCTCTTCCAAATCTGTTTAGAAGATTTTTTGTCTTAAGATTGCATTTGACACAAATGATACAAAAAGGGGATAGCTCACTGAGAGATACTGGCTTGAGATCCATAGCTTGTAAACCAAAAAAATCTTGGCTGACATGATGTACAAAGTATTCAGTTGCTGAATGAATGATTCAGTTAATGGGGCAGTTTAGCACTGGTGGCTGCCTTCTACGAAAGTGTGACATGGCAATCGGTGCAGAACTACCAGATGGCAACTCTGGAGTAGGATTATCTGGAAAATAAAGCAGTTTTTTAAAAAATGGTGAGGTTTTGACACTTCTTTTATACGTTGAAATGAAAATGATACCTTCAAAATGTGAGCACTAAATATCTGAAGGACTGTGTGGAAGTTTGTAGTTTATGCTAGGGAATAATTACGTGGAGAACTATGGTGGCAATTGTCTCTTAATTGCAGTCAAATGTTGTCCACTCTGTACAAACTAACCATTAATATTCTCACACTGAGATAAAATGTTTTAATGAGAAAGCAGATGAGAGTCTGGGTCTCCTGGGTTCTGGGGAATTGTCCCAGACAACAAATTTAGCAGCTGAGGTGAACAAGTCTCTCTTATTTCTGAATAGAGCTCAAATCAGGAATTTAACAAAACTTTAGTGACAGCTGGTACTGCATTTTGAAATTTTGGATTATTTTGTCTGTAGAAATGGCAAACAATATTGCAAACAGGTATTTTAAAAAGCATCGACTGTAAAATTGAAGACATAAACTATAAATATATATGTGGTTTTGAGATGTTAGTCTTCTAGTTTTCTGTTCTGTTCTTTACAAATGCTTTGATTCTGAGTCTCCAAATAAGGACTACCTTCCCCCTCACAAAAGAATCAGAGTGAACCAACCTTGGCAGTCTGAGAAGCTTGATCTGCAGGGACCGCCAAGCACTCCATAGATTTACTTTTTGGCACGGAACTAGGTAATTTCATGGAATCTTATGTTTTATATCTCTTTTTGGATGTAAAAGGGATCTCCATCTCACCAACAAAGCTCTACAGAGCTCTACTGTTGGCTTCAATGGTGCTAGGTTTTAATTGTTGTATGTTTTTGTTGTCTTGCCAGATGCCAGATGAATAAGCAAGTCACTGGTAGTGACCTTGGACCTCTACCATTAATTCCACTTTTGATTTTTGAGCTAAAGGCTTTATTGTGTTAGTTAATAGGTTGTAGCAGACTAATGCACCACTTTTAGTGTCTTCTGGACTTTTACAGGCACGATGACACTTCCAAATGCAGTCTCATTTCTGTCAGGCTTATTACCACCAAACAATTCAAACATCTGTTTGAATTGCGAACACTTATGGCTGTTGTGAGCCATTGTTTGTAAAATGCTACTTTCTGTTGTCCATGAGAAATGAATAGTTATACAACAAAGATTTAGAGGYACTCAGTGTTTGAATTCTGAGGGGAATGCTTGTATTTATATCTTTAGGTTGTGATCCTGCCAGTTTTCTGGTTCAAGGTTTTAAAATGAGTGAATTTTCCAATAATAGCCTATGATTGAATGCTCATCAGTGTGAACCATTCATTAGCATGTTTACGAAAAAGCAGTTCAGTATGGAGCCAGCACAGAATGAGCTAGTTTGAAATCTTCTGTGTTCTGTATGTGTTATGCAGTATTTGCTTAGCACTAATTATGTTCAATGTTTCAAAAACACGACTTACTAATCACTCCATAAGTTTGTGTGATTGGTTGGAAACCTGCCCATTTATTCTATTTTTTATTTTGGTTTCTAGTCCCAAGGTGAGCTCACACTGCACATTGATTAGAACCATACAGCACTTTTAATAGAATATCCTATTGCCGTGACATGAACAAGAGCTGCTACACATTTGCATGGTTCTAACAGTAAACATTGTTCTTAGCTACACTATTCAGGATTGAGTCTGCGGGGGGGAAAATTAGATACAGACCTAAAGTTTGTTATAGGTTTTCACTGTCAATTTACTCATCTGTCATGGCTTTTCAAGGGGGAAATCTCCAAGGATCTGTTTTGCAATGCAAATTGGTATAGAATCTGATTTTGCAGTTTTCAGTTGCTATTTTAATGGTCATTGTCCATCACAAAACAACTAAAAATAGTATTAAAGTAGTATATTGAAATGTAAATTGCTGGAGTATAAATGGACATTTGGATATTGTACTTCTGTATAAGTAAAGGCTACTGAATGTGATTTGTTTCCTYGAATTCTTTCATTTATGTTTTACTTTTCTTTGTTATTTTACTTCCCAAATAATATATTCTACTTTCCCAGACTTTCAAAGCTTTTCTGTGATAATTGTACTAGACTAGCAGGCAACTCTGATTGTGACCTTTTGGAAAATGTTTATGAAGAGAAAGAATTTTGTATGGTATACATAGAAAATGGTACATGCTGAAAAATCCTACTTTGAGTACACAATGACATGGAGTCTTAAATTTGCAGCTTGTATGAAAACAAAATTTCTGACTTATAAAAAGGATTTATTTGTTAAATGCATTTCTCTGAGTTCAGTATTTTGCAATGTGCTGTATGGATGGTATATCAACAACCATTCAAGGTTAGAGGAATCCTTTTTTTTATGCAAGAATATAAAAAGGCACGAGATACAAAACACCTAATACATGCTACAATTCAGTAGCATTTCAATGCATTCTTACCACTGAAGAAAAGAAAATAACCCTGAGTGCAAATCAAAGGCTCTTTATTTTGCCAGTATTCTTGCAGTGTTGCATTTTGGATTTACCTATATATTCCAACATTTAAATGGCTGAAAGGGCAGCTACAGTCTGACTAGTTATTTTAGGGCAGAAAGGAAGATATATGACAGGATACCCTGTGTAAGGAGCTTGTACAGAGGTGTAGAGCTGATTTGTCAACCCCATCTGAATTAAGAATGGCAGAGGACCCATGAAGAGTCAGCCTGGAGGTCAATCCATACAACCCAGTATTCTGTCTCGGACAGTGACCAAAAGCAGATGCCTAGGGACGAGTATAAGAACAACATAAATATGCTTCCCGAAATTATTCCTCTAGCATCCAGTTATTTGCAGCTCAAGGGCTTGTGGAGGCAGCTGTAGTTTCTCTTTATTGTACAGCATAGCAAGTATCTCTTCTGTGAGCTTTGCTAATCTCTCCTGGAAGTCCTGTAAACTTTTACACTCTAGAGCACCTTGTGGCCAGCAGTACTGTAGCTAAAGTACTGACTGTATGAATAACAACTCTCTTTGTTCTGAACTGCCTTCTTTGTGGTTTAATTTCACATTCCCAGTTCTTTTCTTGGGAAAGTTAATGGCAAATCAATCCTTATACATCCTCCCCATGACACTTCTGATCTTAAAGAACTCTGTCTTATTCCTCTCAGCAGTTTCTTTTACACTCAAAGAGTCCTATTCTACGTAGTTATTTTTGATGCAGAAGCTGATCCTTGTCTTCAATAGTCCTTATTAAACTTTTTCAGCTCTACTACAACCTGTTTGAGACGGGTAGCTCAACATGACATGCATTATCCAAGTTGAAGAAGAATTATGTGTTTATAGACTGGCATTATGACATTCTTTATTTTGTCCTACTTTTCCCTGGAGTTACTGGCCTTCAGTTTGTCTCATAAGCCACTCCTGGGCTCTGACTTGTATTTTCACTTTCTCGCCTTACTGGGAACAACCAGCTCAAAGCCCACCACTGCATATCAGTAGTTCTTTTTCCCTTTATGGGAAGTACTTTTGCCAAAAAGAACCCCTGGTTTGTTTTCCCCCTTAATTACATGATTTTATGCTAATTAATACTGATTTTCCCCCCCATTTTATTGGTTATTCAAAAATACTTGTGTAATTGTTTGTTTCACACATTCAGATTTATTTTATCTACAAGAAGTTAGAAACATCAGGAAAATCTGTCTCTTCACTGTCTGCTCCTTGCCTTGCCTCGCCTTGCCTTGCCTCAGCTCGCCTTGTCTTGCCTGTCCTTCTTTTTTATTCTGTGGCAATATGCCTTCCTCAGCTCTCTTTTTCAGAGGACTCTGTCAAAGTCAACAAGATTTCTTTTATACACATCCTTAGCAAAGCCTTCAAAGAACCCCAAGAAATTTGTAAAGCAGGCTTTCTTTTCATAAAACCTTTGTCAGTCTAGCAATGTGAATTGGTTTGATTTCTTAAGTCACCCACACATATGCTTCAAATTCTTCTGGAAAGGACCACTGGGTCATTCTTAGTGAAAAACTATGCTAACAAAGTTTAGAGCAGTTCAAAACGTTACACTTTGGAGAAATACAAGATAAAAAAATTTCAATAATCTAGAAGGATGGCATGTAGAATATTTTCTTGTGCTATTTGCACTGTGTTGATTTGCTTTGTGCTCCAACACCTCCATGATCTTGGAGACAGTAGTCAAGTAAAATCTTACAGGTGGGTCTAATTTGAATAGCCTGTTTCAAGGTACAGGTCTTAAAAGAGACCATAGTTATTATAGTGCATATTCAAATCTATCATGGTATGATATTATACCACACATGCTGCCAAAAGACACACAGTCATGAAAAAAAGCAAAATATAATCCTATGTGAAGAGGCAATATTTGCACTGAAATTAAATGACAAGTGTTTGACTTATTAGCACTCAGTGTCCACTGCTGGAAGGGAAAGTGTGAAGAAAGCCCTAAGAAAAGGAACAGAAAGAAGGATGTTTCTGAGCTTGGGAAGGAGAACCACGATCTATGGCCTTGCTTTCAACTCTGTCATTATGACCATGCAGTATCTATCCCTGCAGTAGACCATGCCAATATTGGGTGACTATGTCAGAGTGAATAATAAATCTGGCTGACATTATAGGCAGTTGCATTAGTTTACAGCTTTAATAAAATTGCAACAAAATGTAGTTATGTTGTGTGTGTTGTCACGATCCGCTCGCACGAGCGGGGGTCGTGATGGTTCTATCACCGATCTCAGAGTGCAAAAGACACAAACGGGGATTTCAATTTGAATCAACAATGCACCTTTATTGTGTGCCAACAACACGATTATGCGATAGAGGGGAGAGAGAAAGAGAAAGGAATAAAGTAGTGTGGAGAGAGAGAGAAAGAGGGAGAGGGGAATAGCTACCAACGGATGATACGAAGTCCTCGTGGTCCAGCCAATAAACTCATCGACGTCCGTGGGGAGCGCTCAACTGGGTTAACTTAGAGTGTCTCTTTATAGTCTTTTTCGTGAGCGGGGGGGGACAATTGGCCAGAAGGTGAGGAATTTTGCCACTATTGTTTGAGGCCTGTGGTTTTTGGGGTACAGAAGCAGGTGTTCTGGACCAATTATTTCTTCTCGGTCCAGTGCAAGCACGGCGCCATCACGGTCTGTCCTCCTCGCTCCAGTGCAAGCATGGTACCACCACAACCTGTACCAATTTTCTCAGGAATGCATTGTGCATTGTAGTTCTCCATGGGTGCACCTACAGGCAATACTTGGCAAACATCTCACCTCAGCCAGGCCAGGACTCCTGAGCAAAAGTCCTCTTTTGCTTCTGGGGTGTTTTAGGGTTTTCAGTGTCTGTCCTTGTCGATGATCGTGAGGCAGATGAGAGATTCTCGAACCGTCTCTTACATGTGTTTATTTATATATCTATCATCTATCTGTTTATTTATTTCAATTGAAGGCTTGAATTGCTGACAATCAGTTCATTGTCTGAGTTTGATTTATAGACTATGGAAGTAGGAGCAAAAGGGTCAGCTTTAATCTCTTGTAGGCAGTTGAAAGTTTAAAAAATGTCCGTTTCTCAGAAGTGAGAAAGGTAGTTTCTGTTCTTTGAAACCTATGTGTCCTGAAGATGCAGACCCTTTGCGTCCTTTGSGGTGCTTTGATATTCCACTGAAAATTGGTGCTGCTCCTGGGAATAGTGCTGTGTGTTTCTCTCTTCCCATTTGAATTTTGCAGTTTAATTTCATCCTCATCCTCCTGTAGTAATCCCTTCTACCTTTGTGATTGCTCTATTTGCTCTTGGTGCTGTAGTAAAACGATAAGGGAGATCACAATGGATTGACTGCCGCAACAGAGAAGCAGCTATCCTCCAGTGTCTGGGAAAAACCTGTGCCAGGTCCTCTAAGGTACAGATATGTAAACGTCCCTAAATGCTATGGATTGTTTTATGTAGGAGTTCAGAGTGGGTGATTATAATGATTCTTAGCTGTACCTTGTTTTGCTCATAGACAAATGTCAAGACAAACCTAGGGTAAATAGAAGAACATTACTTTGACTTACTAGTGTGCAAAAAAATCTATCCTTTTCATTTTGAGGACCTTTTGTTAAAAATCAGAATTGAATTCAAGTGTCAGATTAGATGAGTCATACAGTGGTGACCTGAATGATATCCTATCCATCACGAGTTCATTATGGCTTGTCAAGACCAATGTGTTAAGCCAGCATGCAAAGAGTTATTGAATTAATTGTCCTATTAACTGTTGAGCAGTTAACATTATTGAGCACAATGATCTCATTCAAGTGAATCCAGACCTCAAGTCTGAGTAGCTCCTGATTAATTTGGATGATTATCAATCTAGACATAGTGCTCAAGAAAGGAAAGGCTTTTAAAAACATACATTTTCTCTAAAGGGAGTTCAGCAAACTGGCACAATGTAGTTTTGATACATTTATATGTGAAGTTCTGTTTTAAACAGTTGTTTTCAACTATAAATGTTCTATTTTTTTTGAAACTAGAACAAAGTTTTACAACTGACTTATAAATCAGTGAAGAAATTAGACAGGGCTATCATGGCTGCTGCCTTCACTGCAGCATGAAAGGCATTACAACCACTGCCTATCAAAATGTTTATTAAGAGTGAAAAACTAGGACCACTTTAGGAGTGAATTTGATACACAAGGAAGCAACAAAAAATGCAGCTTCAAAATAATTTGTAAAATTTTGCATTGTATCATACATGGCACCATCTTAGTCTTGTTATTTATTTAAAAATGGAATAAAATATACCCAATCTGATACTGATTCCTGCTCAGGAAGGGTCTAAAGGCTGCAGATAACTTAATGGCAGAGAGGCAATTCCCTTGGACTCTGTGGCACTATATTGCACTTCTTTTTACCTATGCCTATGTCTTGCCATACAGGAGCTGTGTCTCTGCATCCAGTGGGGAAAAATAAATGCCATTTAGGGGCAAAGTAAATCCTTCCAGGGCCAGAGTGACAGATCGAGTTCAGTAAGACCACATATCAGTGAAGTTACATATGCAGCCTCATGTTCACAGAGCAAGAATAGTCTAATGATTTAACATGTAAAAAGAGGAACCCAAATCTGTAGCCCAGAGGATCTGACCTCTGGGGCATAACCAGGAGATGATGAAAGCCCACAGCCAGCCTTCGGTTCAGTGTGAGGGACAGCAGGCATTATTATGTTATCCAGAAACATAGAGAAGGAGATGGAATTGTATGGCTATCAGCATTTTGTGAGACAGGTTACTGGTTAAAACCCTCTGGGAACTGGCAAACACAGGTTGCAGTATCTCCTCCAAATACAGGAACTAAAGCATAATTTCTTGCAGAATTGCCCAGCTCCAGAAGAGTCTATGTCCATTGGCCAGATAAAGAGCCTGAAACCTAATGTCCTGTCAGGGCTATATGCCTGTTTTCTAGGTGTTCTGATGTCACTGCCACAGATCTGTAAGGAATCTGAAATCCTTGATCATCTGTAAATGCAACTGCTGCTTTTTCTTCAAATATTTTTGGTTGGCAATTCTTACATCATGGTGTTTCAGAGGGAAACCAAAGACTTTAGCAACCTGAGAGCATGCTGTAGGATATGAATTTGCCCTGTCCTTCCTCTTTGTAGCATAATCTACAGTATGAAGTGCTATATATTATATGTAAAGGAAAACTGACATTTTAAACTGAGTAGTTCTGTTGAAGTAGACTTTTTTCTGCTTCACTTGTGCCATTGATTCCAGCATTTTTAAGAGGGTCTTGGGGACATTTCTTCTAGTTACAGAAGTAAACCTCCATTAACTTTAAATGTTCCAAATCCTACTAAGAAACCAGCTTTGAGGCATCATTAAGGGTATGCATAGTGTAATGATGGAAGCAGAAAGTTAAAAAAATTCCTTTTGGTAAGCAGTGTTGTTTTCTGTGCATGTAAACATACCTCACGCTATCTTTATGACAAGTTTTTTAAATGTGTGTGCTAGCAGCTTAATCTTTAAAGCACTCAAAGTCCTTGAAGGCACTGGGTAGTGGGTAAGCTAGCCAAGTGACCTTTGCAAATAACTGTATTCAGTATTGGATCAACCTGAGTAGGGGTTGGCTGAACATTTGAATTTGATGGCTCAATTCTGCCAATGCTTTTTTCTCTGTCCAACCCTCTAATCTTCCTACGTGCTTCAGTCTTTCAGTGTGCATCGACTGTTCCATGTGCCCATGAATAGCTCTTTGAAGGATCATGGTTTTGGGAATTTCATGCAGAGGTTTCTTTTGGAGAATACTGTTATCATTTAAATACTGGACTGTTCTTCATTTGCTACTTGTAGTGCACACCAAAATGATGCTGTGTTCCCCCCAAATTCCATAAACAGAAGATTCTGTTGATCTAATAAAAATAGTAATGTATGCTACATTGAATTTCATGGGCATAATTCAGCACACAGCTGCATAATGTGGCTATTTAATTAATATAATATATTCTTTTCTGCATGCTGCTGGATGATTAACAGTTCCCGCTGAGAAATGTACTGCAGGTACAATTGAAATGAATGAGCCTAATGAACAAAGATATTTGCTTTTCATTACTATGTTGTATAATTTCACTCATAAAATTTTATGGAATTAATTTAGCATTATTTTCTGCAGATGATCATAACAATAATTTTTGAACTAATACAAGAAAAGTTGATTTAAAACACAATCAAAAAGCACTCAAGTTCTTCAACTCACAAAAGCTTCAGATTTCATGCAAAACTCAGCTTTTTGTCTCTAAATTCTTTTAGGGGGCTTTGAGTATCAAGTATGGCTCTAACATACTATACCTGAAGTGAAAGGCAAGATTCTGGTCTACTTTATTCTCTCATCTCTCTAATCTCTAATGATTTGCTAGAAGAAAGGGGAATTTAATTCTCAAAGCAACCATTAAGTTGATGGAAAAACTCCCTAGAAAATTAATTATTTCTTGTGTATAAAATTATTCAGGCATGTGTTGGATGTAAATGCAATTTTCAGTTCAGTTGTTGGCAATTATGGATGCGATATGCTGAGCTACAGGACATAAATTCTTGTTTCAGAAGCAGCCCTTAGAGACAAGATCACAGATGAGAAGGAAGAGGTTCTGAAGAAAATCAGCTCAGTCCACCACAGTCAAATGGCTATTTGCAGAGAGCTGCATGCACTTTGTAGCAGACCAAAAAATGGCATTATAACAGAAAAAAATTACTCCCCAAATTTTAATCACCTTCTCTTGTATGAGAGTAACAACACTCAGGGCTTACCCCCCCAAGTAGCCCCCTCCAGATGTGTGCCCACTCCTCAGCTGGATGCCTGCACCTCTGCTTTCTGGATGGTGGGTGAAGTGAGCAGTGAACCTCAGTAACACATGCTCACATATGACATCCCTTCAAAGAACATGCTGACTTCGCTGCAGCGTTACTTAAAGGTTTTGAGTAAGTAGGCTTGTGGGTCTCCATCCAATAAACGTCTTGCCAGGGCGAGCTGAATGACAGCATGGATGTCTGGGTAATGTTAAAAACAACAAAAGCAACAGAGCCATACTTTTCTAGTGGAAGAGGTCTGCTTACTTGCTAGCTAGCAAGCTAGCTTCACTTCATCCCAATATTTTCTATCGGGAACAAGGGAAAAGGTGGGAGTTAGTAATCCCAGCATTTCTCACTAGTCTTGAAGGTAATTTCTCTGCTTTAGTGGCAAAGATTTCTTCATGGTGCAGCTCTGTGGGTGCTATGGTATACTTAGGATTTGTCTGCACTGCAGAGGCGAAACGGACAAATCTACTTTTTTGTCTAGTGAGTATGTATGTGTTTGAACCAAATCCTGCCCTCCCTGCAAGCCAAAATATCTAATGAAAGTGTACCAATGCCTATACAGTGGCTGATCTGTCTGCAGGAAATTGCCTATACACAATTCCCCACCCACCACCACTAGCACGTGTATTCGTACCATTTTTTGTTCTAACTTCATTTAAACTAACTTGTGTGGATTTAATATGAACATGCATAACTCAAACTGATTCTTCAGCGATGATTTATTATTAGACAGTGGTAGAAGAGCTCCCATGTGAAGTGAAATCTTTTCTTATGACTAAGTGAAGGCAGATTTTGCAGTGTTTAAGGCCAAATGAGGCATTACTTTTTGGGGTTTTGTTCAATGCACTAATTCTTAAATTGAACTCCACAACCTCTGAAAAATCTAGAGCATAGATATATTTCAGACATGTAAAGTTTCAGCTCACAGGAGGAGAAAGAAGCCAGAGAGGCTTTTAGGCTGATGGCTTTTGAGTGGAGCAGGAACTGTTAGGATAGTTTTAGCAGATGTAGAAAATTGATAGTGATAGCAGAGCAGTCAATTTCTTAGATGTGCCAAAGGTTTGTAAACTTTTCTGTCTGCATTCAGCTGTCAGGAAGATATAACAGAATTGACATGAGCTCCCATTTTAATGTGAATTTTGATTGACAACGTTGTTTGTTGTACTTAACTCAGGTGTCATATCTGTGTTAAACAAGGCTTTTGACTGATTATTATGCTGGTAGCATTATGCTAGTGCTTAGAAGACTGCAAAGATCTGAGGATCATTCAGGGGATACAAAATCTTGTGTTTCAAAAGTCTCCCCTTAAAAAAAGAAAGTGGAAAGTTGACAAGCTAGCTTGATTATGTTTTAGCCCTAGTTTTGATTTGTGTCTTGAAAGATAGTAGTGCAGAAACAGTGTCTGAAAGGGCTAAATCTAAATCAAGTTTTCAGAGTTACACCTGAGGATTTATTGTTACTCTGGCTATGCAGAGTAGCGTGGTCTTACAGAAGAGTAGACGTTCTCTCCCACAGCAGCCTTAGCCAGTTAGCTTTTTTAAAAACCTAACTTATTTTCATCCTCTCTAAATGTCAAATATTGAGAAGCAAATTCAGAGCAAGCATACCCTTCCTTACGTATAACACGGCCAGGACCATGAAACACCACCACTTGCTCCAGGATACATGCCAGGCGAGGAAGATCTGCCTGGGCCTCAACAATTTGGTATCCTAAGAGAATTCCTTTCCTCCAATACTAGAAATCAGCCAACAATGTCCTGAGCTTTCTGGAAACACTTGTTCTGGTTTCCTCTCCCATGAGAAGCCAATTGTGATTGTCTTCTATATTGCTGGCCTTTACATTCAACCCATTGTCTTTCCAGAATGTGCTCATTTCCTTTGTGTAATCTGAATGACGAATTTGCTAACAGTGTTTGCCACTGTTTTTCAGGTTTTGTCTCCTTTTGGGCCAATGAACAGTTCTGTGAGAAAAAACACAGTTAAATTAAGGAGAGGTTTAATTTCTTGGATTTAGTTTTTTTTTATTTCCCATTGGTGTGTTTATTTGATTTTGTAACTATCAGCTTCTTAACTAAATCGAGCTATCCGCATTCCGGTTCACTAAGTTGGAAGGACAGAGAAAGAAGGGATATGGACATCTTGAGACCATAAAGTCAGCTACTAAGGCTGTATTTCACCTTTCTTGATTTATTTGAATACTGTAATTATTAGAATTCAAGTTCTTGATTTCTATTTTTTTGTAAATGATGGCGGAAAGAAGCTACTGCAGTAACCTGTAGCCTTCATTTAAGGTTTGCAAAATGTGTGGGAAAGGTAAATGAACTATTTAGTTGATTCTTCCCAGTTAATTCATCCAGAAATAATAGACCAATGGCTATAGTACTCATCTTGAATGAGGAAACGTGGATTCCTTTACTGATTTTGCCACAGAAGAATGGTGTAGTCTTTTAAAAATCAGCTCTCTAATTCAGTTTCATCCTCTGGAATGCAGATATTTTGCTATCTTTTTCTCTGAAAACAGAAAATCAGAATGCCTACAGAAGTTAATGTGCTGACAGACAATGTTCCTAGTCTGTTAATACTAAATCCAAGACACACCAGACAAAAGAGATTAGAAAGAGGTTAGAACCTGACACCTTTCAAAATATTTCTAAATTATAACAAAATCACATCTTTGTTCCCACATAGAGATAATAGTGGTTTTTTTGGTGGTTKTTTGTTTGTTTGTTTGTTTGTTTTGGTTTTTTTTTTGGTTTTTTTTTCCTGTGAGAAGCTGAACACCACTTCTAGTGAGAGAAGGAAATCCAAGCAACTGTGAGTTACATCAGTTTCCCGAGCTTTTCAGGATGCCTTCCTGCCTCTTTGGTGTCCCCAGAACATGGGATATTCTGAAAGGTTGTCTTGCAGATTTGGGGAGATACCATCTCAGCTCCATTATATGCATTTAAAAATATTACTGTTTCAGTATGTCCAATTTTTTTTTTACTTTAACAGCTATAGTTTCTGAAGACAACATCCTCACTGGAAGCTCTCAAACCTTTGCCRGGTCTGAGTGATCCAGCTCATATGTGCTGACATCAGATGAAGGATGATACTGCCAGGGGCTGCAAGAGTCAGATGACATTGGAAGACCTTTTTTCAAGTGGTGTTGCCAGATTTTAGGAACTCTGAACGCAGACAAAGACTCAGGTTTAGAAAGGAAACATTGTTTATTCTGCACAGGATGCAAGGTCGAAGTTTTCAACAAGCTGGGCACAGCGGGGGTAAAAACCAAGAGAACTTATACATTGAAATTCGCATAAACCCACCCACCTAATACATAGTTGCCGTTCACCTGATGCACGGTCATTTATCTTGTGCAACCTTATGCAATACTTGTTACTGTGACTGCGTGGGCCTCTTTAGGGGTCTCTGGTAGTCATTTGGGAATGTGCCCTCTGCTCAGTTCCAAGCGAAGTTCAGCTCAGGATGCGCAAAACACAAGATTGTGTGGCAAGTAAGATGTGATCTGCAGCTTTGGAGCCATGCCTTCTGAAACAACTGCCAAGCAGGACTAAAAATATAAAAGCTTTCCATAAGCATTAAACAACACCTGCTAAACACACCCGATAGCATCTATTTGCATTCAAAAGAAGGGTTAGAGGTGAGAATGGTACCATCAGCTTCCATCTACGACAGAGATCAAAGGAAGTGTGATGGTTTAGAAATGGTACTCTCAATTTAGTTCTCCAATCGAGACTCTCCCAAACCAGATGTTGCTTGCTCACTTCCCCTCCCTTCCCTCTCCCTTCCTGCTCCAGGGACGGAGTTGAGAATTGGAGGCACATAAAGGTGGAAATCACAGGTTGAGATAAGCACAATTTACTGGAAACAGCCGTGAGACAAGAAAACGAACAGTAACAGCAACAATTCTAACAACAAAAGGTATAAGACAAAGAAACGATTTACACAGAAAGTAAAACAATACCAGACCATTTCACCACACTTTCTCTTCACAGATTCCGCCCCCTCCCCCGACTGGAAACGAGAGACCCCCTAACTCCCGCCYCTGGCAAGTGACATGAGATGGTATTGAATAACATTAGGGTCTGGCCGTGTCCCCCTCTCGCTCTGTAAAAAATTAACCCTGTCCTGGCCGAAACTAGAACACGGACAGAGAATTGTACTTGAGGACATCAGTGGGATGGAGATGGGCAATGGGTTGTTCCTCCTACCTTTTCAGTACTCTCCAAATTAATAAAGGAAGGAAAAGGAATGAGAGAAAGTGGGATTTTTCAGGCATGGAAAAAGGGATTTGAGATCTGACAACCATGAGTCTAGGCCAGGACTGGGGAATAAGAAGTATTATGAGTGAGAGGAGGTAGTAGGGCATGTTTAGAACCAGGTAGCTACAGGAATAATTAATCAGATGAGGCAGAGCAGACTGTCTCACAAGGCACCATAAGCATAGCCCTACTGCTGAGGACAAGTCTGAGAAGTTAGTGGTAAGGATGATGAGGGAAAACCAAAAAATATCCACATAAAGGCTTCAATCAAAGAGTCTGGTAGTGAATGGTGCCTGGATAGTGGAGGTAAGCACACTAGGAACAAGATGAAAAGATGGGAGGAGTCCAAAGCAGGGATAGGGATGAAGTGGAGAAGAGCTGACGGAGGCTGAGGAATGAAGGCTGAGATTGAGAAGATGAGGACTGGAACAGACAGGAAGTTCTGGGAGAAAGTCAGACATGTCAGACAGACGATAGGAAATGCTAAATGCCTGCAAGCAAGTCCTCTTCCCTGTTCAATCATGCTTCATAAGCCAACTTTTTACCCCTCCAAGACACCTTTTCCTCTGTGTTTCTCAGGACCAAAGCCCCCAGTAGCAGTTACAATATATACATGGGAGAAGAGGAGCTACTGCTCCAAAACAGCTGTCTTACTCATTAGCACAGAGTTTTGTGGAATCTGTGTCTCCAAAGGAAGATTTCTGTGGGCTGTACTGGAAGTTGTGATGAGGGCAGGGAAGGCAACATCTGTGTTGCTGCTCAGAAGAGTGATTCTATTCAGAGAGTTCTGATGTCTACAGAAATTTCTGTCTCTGAAGTTAGACTRAAATAATTTCATAATTTAATTTGGCATTTTCAGCTGACAAGCATAGATTTTCTTTATCTGCAAATGTCAGCTACCCATTACCCTTAGAAGAACACTGCAGATTTCTGCTCTGTAGTCAATGATGACATCTCAACAACATACTATAAGATAATTATTTAGTTTGTGATGTAAATTATTTATGTAGAATAGATAAATAGCAAAACACATGGCTGTGTTTCCTGAGGAACTCTTGTGCCTGTTGTAATGCTCTTCCTCATTTTTAATTACATCTCTTTTCTGGATTTTCATGGCAGTTATAAATTCATCTTGTTCCTTTACATCTGATTTACTCTTAGTACAATCAAAGTGCTTTGAAGAAGTTGTTTAATCAGTCTAAAGCTTACTGCTTGCCACATGCCCAGCAATCACACAATGTGTGTCTGTGATTTGCAGATGTTGCTGGAGATAAGCAGTCCGTATGTTGGAAATTTTATTTTTACAGGTGGCAACATCACAACCATTGAGCGTCAATAGTGATTTTTCACTTATTCAGTTTTGTGGTTTTTGATCTCATCCTGTCTCTAGCTAAAATTCTCCTAAATCTTAGGAGATTTCAATTTATATTCACATGATTTCTTTCTTGGCCTAGGTGTTTTCATTGATACATTGATATAATTTTGTACCTTTTCATTAATTTCAATCTCTACTAGCAAAGGGAACATTGCAAGACTGTTACAGCTCTTCTGTGATAATTCGTATTGTTGCCAATTTCTTTTAAACAAAGACATTGGATTAGTAGATTCTATCGGTGGTTCTACACATTTACTAATCATTATTAAAACAATTAGTTTTAAAATTAAATTAAAATAAAATAAAATTTAAATAAATTTAAAACAGTCAAACCTGTTATGAACCCTTACTGTATAAGTATTTACGTGACACTCAAAAGGATGAAAATACAAGGGGAGACAAGAACAGGAAGATAACAACAAAAAACCCCAATCTCATGCAGTAAGAGGCAGAAAGCCAAGGAAATAATGCAGAGAGAAAGGTACTGTTTTATCATAAATGGCATTTTGACTAGACTCAGAAAGAGAGCTGTGAAAAGCAAAGCCCAAGAGACAGGCTATTTAGTTTAAAATTTCAGAGGTGGGAAAGTGTTTCATGGAGTGATCTTTTTTTAGCTATATATAAATAATTTTTCTCACACACTTGATACTGACACAGAAGTGGGACATTCAGAAAGCCAGAACGATCTCTCTTTTTTTAAATCATGCTTATAGCTGCACTTGACTAGCTTGATTTTCTAGCTTTACCATAATTGTCTCAAGTGCTGCCATTTTCAGCTCCTTTCCTACTGCCTTTTATGCTGAATTAGTGGATGCACTAGTTAAGTGCCATGAAGGTAACCCACGAAGAATTTCCCCTATTCTTGACTGAAATTCTACAAAAGTCATATCAACACACTCTTCCTGTACATTTGTGGAGTAGATGGTCTCCAAACATCAAGTCATGTTATCTGTCCTTGATGTAAACAAATATGGACAATACAGATGAGTTTGCAGAAAATTGTTGCCTTTTATATCTTGCCTGATCTTTCAAAAAAATGGGATAGAGGGAAATGAATAAGAAACCAAGTACCCATTAGCTCCTGCTGCTAACTGAAAATACTTCCTCAATACACACAGGAGGTTGGTTCCAGGCTGAGATGCCTCTTTGCTTGTTTAACACTGGTGGTAAAGACTGGTCCACAGAGGGCCTTTCTTCTCACAGAAGAATTTGTGAAAAGTGAAGTGTGCCAGGTTAATTTCAGAAGGACAAGAATCAGGAAACATTTAAGATCATTTATGTTTAGTGGGTGATTTAGAGGGGGGAAAAACAGTAATGGAGGGGATCATGGGAAGACCAAAAGGAAACAAATAGTTGGTGGAAATTAGAAGAATTTATGAAGGTAAAAAGTAAAATTAAATATAGAGTGGAGGAGAGATTAAACTTCATTGAAAGGAGATATTGGTACTGTTTGGGGTCCCTTTGACAAAAACCATATTGTCAAAATGGTTTTTACCCAAATAATTGTCATAGGTAGGGAAATTTCATSAAAGTTTGGCATTTTGTGGACCCTATCAAAGAGGCTTGGGAATCTCTGGTAGTTTTGCAGGATCAAGGAAAATTTAATTGGTGTTTTTTTATGTTGTTTCACTGTCATGAAAATCTATGCAATAAGTACCTTCCTCAGCAACAGAAATCCTATAACTGGAAAAAAAAAAGCAAATCAAGTGCAAATGATATATTTGCAAAGCAAACAGACAAGGTCATGCAATTCTATTTACTATATTTTACCCAAACACAGTGTATCTACAGTAGCTTATACCTTAAATGAGAAAAGGATGCCCTTGGAAAGGGCATTGCTGAAAGGCTGCAAATGGAAGCAACAGCTCTAAGAGAACAGAACCACAAATGTTTTTATCTACTGGGTCTTAGACATCAGTCTTCATGATTTTTGGTTTCATTCAGTTTTTATAGCCTTCTTTTTTTTATTATTCCAGTGCTGTTTTATTCCATAATAGTATCAATGTGTATCAACAAAGACTATAATTACTAGCTAATACTTTGAATCAAAAAGGCTTTGCTGGTTTAATGAAATGAAGAAAAGTGATACTCAGATCCTCATACAGTGTATCCTCCAGGATGTTCAATATTGTCAAATTGAACTTTGTGAGCATCAGACCAACAGCTCACAAGCAGGCAAGGGAAAGGCAGGAAACACTCTTTCAAAATAGTAAAAGTGCTCTAACACTTGTAGTGTTAGCTACACTGTAGTGTAGCTACACTGTACTACACTGTAGTGCAGCTACAGAGAAAGAAGATTTCAAAGCATTCCCAAAGCCAATCCATGCTGAATTTCAGCAGTGAAAAGCCACTGTGAAGAGAACTTGTTCAAAGGAGAAAATGATCTTGTTATTAGATCTCATTTCTAATAAAGAAGGATTCAAAACCTTGGATCTAAACAACATTGAATTACTTTGGTTCTAGAAATCAAAATCCACCATTTGGAATTCTGGCAGACCAAATGATGAATGTGAACAGCTACATTAACCTTTACTTCTCCACAATAGGTATGAAGTCCAAGGGAAAAAATAATTTGTATGGATGGAGGAGGAAGGAGGAAAGAATTAATTTATGCCAAAGACTGCTCTTAATTCTTAAAAGAAAGGCAAAATAGTTTTAATGATTGAACTTCCAACATTAGTTTTTTGACTCCAGACCATATGCTAATGTTTTCTGACTTTAGATATGATGCTCTTGATTATTAGAATTCAAAGGATTTTCTTCCCACAAGATTGATGGTCAATATGCCATCAATTACAGATCAATAAATGTTCACTGAACACAAATTAACCATTAAAGACCTGGAGCATTGTAAGGATGCATTACCTTGGAATATATGGTATTTTGGAACACAATAATCTAACATTAAAGCAATGTAATCAAGTAAGCATGTTGCCAATAATATATGTGCGCTTTTCCACATCTTAAGCCTTGTCTAGATGTGTTGCCAAGATATCTAAGATATGCGTTTAATTTTCCCAATTAGAGAAAAACCTACAATTCAGATGTCTTATTTTCAGGAGGAGTACTGACTATCCAGCTACTCTTACCCATTCTCTCCTATTCAGTCCACACTTTTTACAGAAAAGCATGAGAGAGGTTGAATTGCAGAATTCTTTCAAAGACATTTTTTGGTGCCTAGTCTCTGTGGAAGATTGGGGTGCTAAACTGAGGGAGATGTTTGCTCACTGCCCTGATTTAGTAGTGTAATCTCTGGAAAGGGCTGGATTGAGGATACTCTTTTTCTTGCTATTTGCTCTCCCTGTTTCCTAGCAGTATGTCTTCTCCATGCTCAGTGCACTGCTTGTTTGGTTTATCCCTATGCAGCATTGGTTAGGGTGCTTGGACACTGGGATTTTGCTTCTCAGTGAAGGGCTGAGCACTGAAAATCTGAGTACTGCAGCCCCGCAGAAATGAACAGGTTAGCATGAAATGATCCTTCCCTAACACATCCTTCCTGCCCAGGGGTAAGCGTGAACATCTGCCCTATTAGCAGGGTGCCCGAGTCTTTTATGAGGTCTGGCCTCAACATTATGATGTAAAAAGTTTCTCTAGTGGGTGTGAATTCTATCAACTCTTAATCAGAGTAACACACTTGTAAAATATTTTTGTCCTATACCAAGATGGAACTGAATTGGTTAGAACCAATATATTGAACCTGTTTATATGACGCAGTAAGGACTGAAACTTGCCACAAGAAAATGGTCATTTGCAAAGTGGATAGCTAACCAGTTGGACTGGTCTATACTGCCTTTGTCTGTTAGCTATGATTTATGTACTGCGGAGTCCTCAGATCCGTAACTGGGATATAAACCTACTGTGTGGGGAGACACTTGAAACCGACAGACTGTCTTCATACAATATATGTTTAATACAGAGCAGGGAAAAACTAATAACCTGAAAAAGAGAACTTAAAAGATAAGCTTCTATTTAATTCTTAATTAGGTGTTACGGATTAAAAAAAAGGTCTTTTATAGGAGAGAACTCCCAATTTTGGATAAAAGCCTATTGTTGCTGTCTCTACAGCAATTAGAATATAAAACACTTATTTGAAAGAGATCTGAAAAGTAATGTCACAATAGCAGGGGCTAGAATAGCTTGGTATTAAATGTTGCTATGAATGTGCAGCTGACTTTTCTTCCACATTGGCTTGACTTCCAAGGAAAATTAGGTCTATGGGATGGCATCGTATCTGTCTCTGTATCTGCCAATCTGTCATTCTGTATCTCCTTGAGTTTACCAGCTACTTTAAAGCAAACTTCCGGTTTAGAGGTGTAGAGGACTCAGTAATATTAAATTATTTCAAGCTGCAAGAAAAGAGGCTGCTGAAAACAGGAGGAAGAGTCAAATTGGCATCGTACTGTTGGGGACCCCACAGAGTGAGATCAATTATGTTATTAGAAACAAAAGATTCCCCTGGAGAGAGATGCTATGAACAATCCAGTCAAGGGAAATCTTCTAGCAGAACTTGCACTTTATCAGACATTAATTAATCCAAGCAAATCTCATCTAAAACCAGACTTAAGACTCCTAGAATTATTTGTTTAGGTATCGAGCTGTGACTGTAACAACAAATCAGTGAGAGAGAGCTGTTTATCCCTTGGTATGTTCCTATTCTATTCTCCACATGCAGTGGAAGTGTTTATCTGTGTGTGGTTGGATTGGCTTCTGTTCTTCTATTTAACTGGCTTTTTTTTCTTTTGTATAGGCAAACTGTTTCACTGTAAACAACAGGAGATATACACTGATCTACAGAAAAGGTTTTGAAAGCAGAAGCAACCAGCAGATGCCTTCAAAATATTTGTAAGAATTTAGCACAGAGATCATTAAATCCATGTGAGAAATAAATATATAGTATAATCTGGAAATTATATTTGAAATTAAATAATTATATTTGAAATAAAATTGTAATATTACAAAAAAAAATTAAAATCTTCCATGTGACTTCATAAAAATCATTGCTTCTCATAAGTTCTGGCCTAAGCAAAAGTAACAATGTTTATTAAATAGGATTTCAGTGACAAATTTCAAGCCAGCCTTTTCCAGAAGGGTGAAGATTTCTGAGATAAATCTCTGGCAAGACTTTTAAGCAAATGGTTCAGAGAAGCCATTCCTGATGTCAATATACTTCTCTGATTTCATAATTTCTCACGAGAACTTAATGTAGCCAGTTGCGTCTATTTCATAGTCGAATTCACTGTAAAGAAATGTCAAAAAAGACGAAAAGATACAATGATAAAACTGCAGGTCCTTTTTGAGGAAAGTATGAAGTTTTTATGTTTCTTATTGTGGTAGCACCTTTGGTGGGCTTTTGCATGGCCCAGCTCTCCTCTGTGTGTTATACCACACACTGTGGTATGTGGGCTTCAAGCATGCAATTTGATAGATCTTATATATTCTTTCAAATGAAAGATCTTTAGAAATACATGCTTGTCTCTCAGACTATTAAAGATGTAGGAGAATATTTACAAAGACTGTCCTATGTTAGGCTAAATATGGATATATAGAACAAGATATACTAGTAATGACAGATCTTTATTTTCTCCTTCACCCTTCTCTCTTTCCATTTTATGCTATAAGTCTATAAATGAGATTTTCCCTTCATTTCTATAAGCTTATAATTAACAAATAGCAGAGCATTAATGCAGTGCTAAAAGGTGAAGTCTCCAAGTTTCAAAAGAAAAATATTTAAATTCTCTATATTATTTGCAGAACTCAAAAGAAATAATCACCTGTTAAAGAAATATTTTCATGTCCTCCTGTGTATTGCTCAGTTCTTTCAACATGCTGTGCATACCACAACTTTGCTAAAACAAGTAGAAGATAGCTTATCTGTTGGCCAGGAAATCATACAATGTAGAGTGCTCCCAGTAGAAAGCAGAGCTCTGTGAAATGCCTGACACAAGTCTAAAGGCAAACCTTTGTGCAGTGAAATAAGACCTACAGGACTGGAGGTTTTGATCCATATTTTCAAACCTTGGAATTCTGGGTTTGCTTTTCTTTTAATGAACCTTGGATTAATTTGTTCAGGTGTTAAATTTTGCCCTTGACTGTGTTTGTTAGATCTTTGTCCATGCCTGTAGGAAGATTTTTAAACACACATTACTGATGTAAACTGGAGTGAGGTGAAGGCCAAATGTATATATCTTTGAATGTGCAGAATATGTCTTTTGTTTTGAATCCATTCCTGTGAGTGCTGCCTAGCCTTTGACACAAAAGCTCTGCTCTGTTTTGAAGTCGATTTCTGTGCTATGTGCTCAGGCTCCCAAGGGGAATTGCTGGCAAGGGCCCAAGACATTGTGTTTACTGATGAATGCTCTTTGCTACCTAGTGCAGCACAGAGACTGACTGAAATATGGCAATGCATTACCAGGAGATGTGGGGTTTACGTGCCTGTCACTTGAAAGACAGCACATAGAAATCTGGAAAGGTCTTCTAAAGGGTGCCCTGACAGATTTACCAGTAGAGATCAGTGAAAGCCAAAGACAGGTTTGGGATTTTTTGGGGGTGTTGATACTCTCCTCATCAGTTATTTCCTCCTCACCTCTGATTAAGAAGTGAAAGCTAACAGTGACTACAATATAGTATTTGGGGGAAACTCAGAAGTTTTATATTCTGGCTGTAAGCCAGAGAACTATTAAATAGTGTCTCTGTTGAAACACTCAGCTTCTAGCAGCTCAGAGTGGAGCAGTATTTCAGTTCCTTTACTTGTTTTTCTCCGTTCTTTATTTCATGACACCTGTTAACCAGCAGTGTTGCTTGTCACTTTTTTATTGCTGTTCATTTGGTTACAGAGAATAACTTTCAGCTCAAATATGTAGCAGAGGTTGGCAGAGCAGGGAGATAGAGAGCAATTTTATGTGGTACACGTCTTCTGAATAGCACTATGTGATGAAGGTGCATGTACTCAGGCATCTGCATCCAAGGAAAATGATTTTGTAACTTTTTTCCAGGTTTTCACTTCCTTTTTACATTCTCTGCCTTATTTTTCCCCCTTCTTTATTTTAATTACTATTTCACTTATTCCAAATGTCCGCAGTCTAAAAATTAGCTTTTGTAACTAGAATGGCTTCACCTAACCAAATTTATCTGGAATATCACATTCAATGTAAAGAGACATCTGCAATTTTTCTCTCCATAATAGGGCACCTGTTCCCATCTATATTGCAGGAAATTTAACTCATGTGTGTGGATTGTCTTTGCTCATAGCAATATATCCATCCATTAAATTTGACATATAGTCCCTGCAAAAGACATTTAACATTAATTAATCTGCCAAAGCACAAAAAGGTTCTGTTATTTTTAAATCACAGTATTATTCCTTTTTCACATTTATCTCACTCTATTATTGCTGCAAATACAATGGGTTCTTATGTTCATCATACTTTATGAATTAATATCCATTTGCTTAGGTTTGGGTTAGGGTTAGGGTTACTGTAACAACACTTTAGAGTTTACCTCTTCTCATATACTTTCCTTACAGTCAGAAATAATGCAAAATTTTTCCCAAAGGTTGACAAAACTTAGCAGAATTTGCACCTCATTTTACACATCTGTAATTTTCCTGTCTAATGAAAAATGTTCTGTTTCCTTGTCAAGTTTTGAAGTTAACATAAATGAAATATACAATGTTCCCCATTGATCTGCTGGTCAATGTTGCTCTCTAAATAATAAATCTTACCAGTGCCAATGGTACTCTTATGATGTATTACAGTAGTATATTCATATGAATACATTCATCCAGAATGCTGCTCAAGAGAAATTAGAATATCCACAGGTTTGTGGTGAAAAATTATGTACTTGACAAGACCAGGGCTTGCCTGAAATGCATTAGGAATGAAGACAAAACGCTCATTATCAAATCATTTGTTCTCATTTATATGCAAGAGAATTCCACTTGACTTTTGCAAAGAAAAGCAGAATTTCATCTTGGGGAAGAGATTATATTTCCCTGTTACAAACACCTTTTTCTCTTTCTGCAATCTTGTGTCAATGTTTATTGTGGCGTAACAAAATGGAGTTTAATTTTCCTTGCTCTGCATTTTGCCACAGATGTTTTGTCCTGGCTACGTGCTAGCATGTATTTCACTAGTATGTTCCACCCTGGAAATAGGAAGCATAAAATTATTTCAGAACATGGGTTTAAATACTGATTTATCCTGAATACAAAGCATATTGATTAATCTTTCATTCTTTAAGTCAAAACCTCTGCCCCAGCGATCCTGTGTTGTTCTAGATGAAGAGTCCAGTGGTGCCGTTTCTATATCTGTAGTACAGTCAGTCCTATTTCACTTAAACCAGAAAAGTCTTATCTCTACTATTTATTCTATAACAAATAATTGAGCATATACCTATCACTAACCTTGAACTGTGTAACACCAGTATTTGTATTGATATAGACATGATCGAATACGGATAAATGTAAGCTGAAAAATCTGTTGGAGAAACAGGGTAGCTTAGTTTGCATTGAGTTACTACTGTTCTCTGAACAGATTAGTTTAAATGTGGCTGGTGTGTCTACTCTATTCTGATGATCACTCTGTCCTAAACCCTTAGGAGTAAGCATGTGGATGAAACATTACCAGCTTAATTCTTTTCCTAAGGTGTACAAAATAAGGTCTATTCCAGTATAGATATACTTAGAATCATATTTAAATTGTCCACCTGTGTTTTATTTCAGTAATAATACATTTTGCCAGCTTTAGAGTTAATAAAAAATGACAGCAGGGTCAGATTTTGTTGACTGTTAAAGCAAAAGTGAGTTTGCTCACTTGTTTGTGCAGCCAACTGGTTTGTCAACGAAGTTATGGCAATTTTGTGGGAAAATTAGCTAGAAATATCCCTGGATTTCTTTGAAAACTGATCAAAACTCTACACGTTTGTGACTTACTCAACAAACAATGGACTGATGGAAATATGTAGATAGGAGCTCTGAATATTGTTGTGTTGTGGCAAAATGTCTTGGTTTTGCAGGGCCTGGTTTTTGGTAGTGAGGTGGCCACAGAGGTGGCTTCTGTAAGAAGCTGCTAGAAGCTTTCACCATGTCCAGCAGAGCCAATCCCTGATGGCTCTGATGATGGATGTGCCGCTGGCCAAGGCTGGGCCAATTAGAGATGGTGGTAACGCCTCTGTGATAACATATTCAATAAGAAATCATAACAAAGTTTGTGGCAGAGTTGTAATTTTCCAGCTAGAGAGGAGTAGGAGTGAGAATATGTGAGGGGAACAACAATGGAGGCACCAAGGTCAGTGCAGAAGGAGGGGGAGGAGGTGCTCCAGGCGCCGGAGCCGAGATGTCCCTGCAGCCTGTGGTGAGGACCATGGTGAGGCAGTTGTCCCCCTGCAGCCCATGGGGGTCCACGGGGGATGCAGAGATCCACTCACAGCCCGTGGGGGAGGTGCCCACGCCGGAGTTGGTGGATACCAGGACACTGTGATCCAGAGGAAGTCCCAGTGGAGAGAGAGGCCTTGCTTCCAGGCTGGAGCAGCCATCCTTGGAGGACTGCCCCCCGTGGCAGAGTGACCCACACTGCAGCAGTTTTGGGAGGAGTGTCTGCCCGTGGGATGGACTCATGCTGCAGCAGTTTTGGGAGTGCTGCTGCTCATGAGAGTGGAGCCATGCTGGAGGAGTTCACAGAGAACTGTCTGCCATGGGAGGGACCCCATGGTGCAGCAGGGAAACGACTCCTCTCCCTGAGCAGTGGAAAGAAGATCTTGGGTGATGAACTGACCAAAACCCCCACCCCATCTCCCTGCACCATCAGTGGGAAGGAGGGAGAGGTTGGGGGGAGAAAAGGATGTCTTTAAGGGCTTATTTTACTTCTCATTCTTTTACTTTGATCTTGTTAGTAATAAATTCACTTTGTATCATTAAGTGGAGCCTGTTTTGCCCTTGAAGTGTCTTCTCCCGGTCCTTATCTCAACTCATTAACCCTTTGTTAAATTTTCTCTCCTCTGTCCAGTTGCAGAGCAGAGGAGAGTGAGTGAGCAGGCCTTTCGTGGGTGCCTGGCATTTGGCCAGCGTCAAACCACGACAGTTCTTGGTAGCAGAAGATGGTTTGGTGTAATGAGGACTTTGAGATAAGGATACTAATCGGGAGAAAGTAACGGGCAAAACAAGTATTATATAGTATTATCAAGTAGAATGATTATGGGAAATATGTGTTGTAATTGTAGTGAAGGGTCCAGAAGTGGATTTTGTGTAATTTGTCCATGTTTTGCTTTGTGTTGTGATGATGTTATTTTGCTTTTGGTGTGGGGAATTTTTTCTTCTGTTTAGTTTAGTTGTTTTTTGTTGTTCTAGGTGAAAATTATGTGTTGAATGTAGATTTTAATGATAATACTTAAATATGTGATTCACAGAGGTGAGGGGTGGAAGCTGCTGAAGGGCAAGGCGAATCAAGCCAATTTGCAGAAGTGAAAGCCATTCAACTAGCCCTGGAGATTGCTGAGCGAGAAAAGTGGCCCATACTCTATACTGATTCCTGGATGGTGGCTAATGCTCTATGGGGGTGGCTGCAGCAATGGAAGAAGAACAATTGGCAATGCAGGGGTAAAAACCCATCTGGGCTGCTGCACGGGTAGAAAACATGACTCTGAAAGTACGTCTTGTAGATGCACATGTGGCCAAAAGTTGTGCCACTGAGGAACACCAAAACAATGAATGGGTAGATAAGGCTGCCAAAATCGGAATAGCTCAGGTAGACCCAGACTGGGAGAGAAAGGGGGACCTGTTTATAGCTTGATGGGCCCATGAAACATCAGGGCATCTTGGAAGAGATTCTACATACAGATGGGCTCGTGATCGAGGGGTGGATCTAACCATGGAGACCATCATGCAAGTCATCCACCAATGTGAAACATGTGCTGCCATCAAGCGAGCCACACGAGTGAAGTGTCCCTGGAATAGAGGGCGGTGGCTGGGTTTCCAGTATGGTGAAGCCTGGCAAATTGATTACATTGGGCCATTGCCATGAACATGCCAAGGCAAGAGTTACATCCTCACCATGGTAGAGGCAACAACTGGCTGGCTGGAAACGTACCCAGTAAACCACGCCACTGCTCGGAACACTGTCTCAGGTCTTGACAGGCTCATTTTGTGGCAACATGGTACCCCAGAAAGAATTGAGTCAGACAATGGGACTCATTTTCGAAATAATCTTATAAACTCCTGGGCGAGAAAACATGGCATTGACTGGATATATCACATTGCCTATCATCCACAGGCCTCTGGAAAGATTGAAGTGTATAATGGACTGCTGAAAACTATGTTAAGGGCTTTAGGTAATGGGACATGGAAGCACTGGGATGTGAACTTAGCAGAAGCCACTTGGCTGGTCAACAATAGGGGATCTGCTAACCACCCTGGTCCTGCTCAAACTAAGCCCCTAGAAACTGTGGAAGGAGATAAGGTTCCTGCACTACACAGAGGGAAGAGGCTGGGGAAGGCAGTGTGGATTTCTTCCCCCATGAGAAAAGGCAAACCCATTCGTGGGATCGTCTTTGCCCAAGGGCCTGGGTGTACTTGGCGGGTAATGAGGAAGGATGGAGAGACCCAGTGTGTGCCTCAAGGAGATTTAACCTTCGGGCAAAAATAATCTGTGGTGTATGTTGCAGGAAGTAAAGGAGCAGGAGTGACACTAATTGAAGAAGACTGGATTTTGTGAGGAGCAAGGAAGATGCAATGATGACCCAAGCTGGGCTGGTGTTGGTGCCCAACCATCAAGTGTGCTACTTCTCCTGTCCTGACCACTCATCATGCTGGAAAGGAGACCTGGAGGGATAAGGGAAGCCCATGAAAGGGGCAAATATCTTTGAAAGGGACAGGGGATAGTAGTTAATGAAAGTGTATGTTTGGTATAGAGATGGTTTAAGGATATAGTTTAAGTCGTGTGTGAGGGTAAGAAAGGATTTCAGTAATGAGACATAAATGTAATGGAATAGTTGGAAGATGAACAGATTATGTGGGATCTGTGTATGATGCAAATGGTATGGAATAAGGAGTGGAGATACCCAATACACAAAAATATACAGGAAGCAGAGCAAGATGAAAATAGCTTACAATACTAGAAGGATATTGCACATAAATATGTTCAATGCGTTAAACCATTGTCTTATAACTTTGTTCTTCAAGGGAAAGAAATGTTAAAAGAATGTGCATAGTGAAGGCTCATTAAACTTGAAGAGACATTGCAGGGATTTTTGAGTATTTTGCTTATTTTCACTGGAAAACATATTTCATTTTATATACTGTTCAAGATGAGAGTAGCTAGGGTCATCTACTGCCTGAAAGGAGCTGCACTTCAGATCAAGCTTCTGGTTTGGGGTTTGCATTGTGAATGCCTTGGACTGATTATCAAAACCCCAAATATGAAGCTTCTACTGACTTCTGTTTAAGGAAATGAGGTACCAGCCATTCGATGAAGCTTTTATAGGAACCAGCTTTGAGCAGGTGATGAGGGAATGGCTGGGGAGAATCTCTATGCTGTCAAGGTGAGATCTGGTTGGGCTCAGCAAGGAAGACTTTTTGTGCATCTCCTGCCTTGCAAACTCCTCAGAGTTGTATTGTGAAATCCAGCCTCAGCTGTACCATTTAAAAAGGCTTACTTTCAGCTCAGTCTTCTCTCGTTTCAAGTGACGGCATGCTTAGGAAGATAAGTGTGTTTTGCTTTGAGACAGCACTAAATAATATGCCTTAAACATGATTTAGTATGAAACTCAGTGGCCCAGTCCAAAACACCTAACCTGCTCTGTGCTTAAGATCATCAATCAGTGTTTTAAAGTTCACCATTTTAATCTGTCTCACATTTTAGATATGAGCTTTATCTCCAGGAAATAACACTAGAAACCATTCTTCTCCTATTTCCTCCAGCCCAAACTTGTAAAGGTTGTAAAGGAATTCAGGAAAACAAAAAGGGAGGAGAATTCATAACCTCTGTAGAACAAACCAAATCAGGAAAATGACGACTTTATTTTTCTGTTTCAGTTTGGGTCTGTTTTCAGCATTGCCTGCATATGCTGAGAAAGCTGAGGTCAGAGAACCAGATACTGAGTAACCAAGCAGGACAAATATTTTTATCCATCCTCAGCTGTAATTTTTTCTTTTGGTGGTAGTTTCCAAACTTTTCGTATCATGGGTTTCCAGGCTTCTCTCTTGACTGGTAGGGGTCCTTGTAAGGCAAATACATTATCCATAAACATTCTATTACAGTCTTTGTGCACAAGTTTTCACTGGTGGGCTGTGCTACAGCTTTAGCAGCTGGTAAGCTGTCTGTACACTACATTATTCTTTCCTTGGCCCACTTACCTATATATATATATATATCTATATATCTGCTTTCTTTCATTTCAGACTTCAGGGTTCTTGGGGCAGAAGTCACCTTTTCATTCTCACAGAAGCTTTGTGGTACTGCAAATAAACAAAGGTGGATCAGATGTGCTCTTTTAGGCTGTGAATCCTATTGAATTTGAATAGCACAAATAATTTTAACATGAAACTATTGTAACAAGTGGTTCTAGGCGAGAAGAAAGCACATGTTTGTCATGTCAAGTGCTAGTTATGTCTAAAGGGGGAATAAATGTTACTGAATATGTGACCCTGACAATATGACACACACATTCTATAATAAAGATGGCACTGCTCTTACTAACTGTATTAGCACTTGAAAACCTATGCTATCATGCAGGGTCACTTTCTACAAGGTCTTGAGTCCTATGAGAGAAGTAGGAGATCAATAAGGACAGTGTCCTAACCAGTGTTACTTTTCTTTTTCCACCAAAAGTTCTCTTGTTATCAATATTTTTAAAATAACGATTCTTATAAATATTCTGGGAGCAAGGGAAAGGAAAGGCTACACTTTAGTAGTTACTATATGTAAAGATCAAATTCTGCTTTGTAAAAGCCCTTTTAACCTGCTTTTTGTACAAAAAGCCTGAAAACAAGACTTGGATAGGTGAACTCATCAGTAGTTTTGCAGTTGTACTTTTGCAGTTATTATTTGCTTTCTGTGTTGGTTGAAAACCAACACCATGAAGCTCTGTGGAACCCAAGTCTCCCGTTTTGTTGTTCATGGTATTGGCAAACTTGGAGCTCTGACAAGCACGAATAAAATCAGCCTGCAACATGCCTCAGTCATCCAACTCCATTTAAAATGGGGACTGATGGCAGAATGCAAAGAAACTGGACAGACACTTCTAATAACTTTCTCAGGCTCTGCCAAATCTCCTAAGATTGTCTTTTTATTTGAGCAATTCCCAGAGTACATTTCTGGAAATTAGTGCTCTGAAAATGAAGTCTTTAAATCACAGTGCTGCTGAGACTGCTTTTCTGCTTGCTAATTATTGTTGCACTATTATTTCTACCTGATGCTACCCTAACTTTGTTGCATTTTCCCTTCTTATTTCCAAAGAAATAATGCAGCTTCAGTCTGGAGAAGTATTCTCTCTCCTCCCCCTATTTCACCATTATACTCCATTCCTCCTATGTCATACACAGGAAGGACTCATTATGCTGCAGATTTGAAGAACTGGTCCACCACCCCTTTCTACTACAGAGCATTGCTCTTCCTTTTATAGGGTTTTGGTAATGGGGTGACTAAGCGTGGCTTCTGTGAGAAGCTGCTAGAAGTGTCTCTCATGTCTGACAGAGCCAATGCTGGTTTCCAGATGGACCCACTGCTGGCCGAGGCCAAGCCTGTCAGCAATGGTGGTAGCACCTCTGGGATAATGTATTTGAGTAGGGGAAAAAAATGTGCAGGAGCAATTGTGGTCAGAGAAGACAGGAGTGAGAGGAACAACTCTGCAGGCACCAAAGTCGGTGAAGAAGGAGGGGGATGAGGGGCTGCAGCCACTGGAGCAGAGATTCCCTTGCAGCCTGTGGTAAAGACCATGTTGAGGCAGGATGTGCCCCTGCAGCCCATGGACATCCACAATGGAACAGATATCCACATGCAGCCCATGCAAGACCCGACACTGGAGCAGGTGGATGTGCCCAAAGGAGGCTGTGACCCCATGGGAAGCCTGTGCTGTACTAGGCTTCTGGCAGGTCCTGTAGTCCCATGTAGAGGAGCCCATGCTGGAACAGGTTTGCTGGCAGGACTTGTGACCCTGTGGGGACCCATGCTGGAACAGTCTGCTCCTGAAGGACTAAAGCACATGGAAGGTTYCCATACTTGAGCAGTTTGTGAAGAACTGTAATGCATGGGAAGGACTCACATTGGAGAAGTCCATGGAGAACTGTTTCCTGTGTGAGGGACCCCACGCTGGAGAAGAGGAAGAGCATGAAGAGTCCTCCTCCTGCAGAGGAAGCAGCGGCAGAGACAATGTGTGATGAACTGACCATAAACCCCATTCCTGTCCTCCTGTTTGTCTGGGTGAGGAGGAAGTAGAGAACACTAGAATAAAGTTAAGCCTGGAAAGAAGGGAAGGATGGGAGGGAAGTGTTTTTAAGATTTGGTTTTATTTCTCATTATCGTACTCTGATTTGATTGGCAATAAATTAAACTAATTTCCCCAAGTCGAGTCTTTTCTGCCTATGGGAGCAACTGGTGAGTGATCTCCCCCTGCCCTTATGAGGGAGAGAGCCCATGAGCCTTTCATTGTTTCCTCATCCCTGCCCACCTGAGAAGGGGAGTGGTAGAGCAGCTTTGGTGAGCACCTGGAGTCCAGACAGGGTCAACCCACTGCGTTTCCTTTGCTAGCTTGTCCTCAGTGGCAACACAAATGTTTTCTGCAATGCAGTTCTTTCTAGGATTTGTACACTATTACCGCTGAAAAGAGCTGTGTTGTTCAGGAGAGTCCAGGCTGCTTGATTAGTTAGGATAACATGGCTACAAGAAAATGTTAAGTGCTAATAAACCTAGCTGTACGTTTCTGCTTAAGAACTACGGTCAGCTGGCACCTTTCAGAAGCATTTCAGAATTTAAATGGCAAGGCAGATATTTCACTATCAGATTAAGAGAGTTACAAAATTGTTGATGTTGGAAGGGACTTCTGGACATGACCTAGATTAACCTCGTTGCTCAAACTAGGGCCAGCTAGACCCAATTTGACTCTTCATTTAGTTCAATTAAACTGACACTAATTATTCTAATGCAAATTTTTGATTTGTTTTCTTATTTTCCTGTGAATTGGGGACTAGATATGTTTTTCAATTAACATACGTATGCAATGTTTATCCTCTTTTTACAACTGTTGATATAAAATAAATTGTTTGGAAAGTGTTGACTTCATGGAAATTAACAAAGAACCTAGCACATCTGAATCATTGTTTCTGTGTTGCTAAGCTGAATGTAGCAAATTCTAGTTCTCATTTCTGAAAGGGCTTCTAGGACCCAATTATCCCAGTAAATTCTGGGCAGTCACACAGAGCTCCTGTCATTGATAAGTTATATGTATATCCTAGTTCTCTCGAGAAGCAAGCAAACCATGCAAGAAGTTGAAAAGGTCTTAAGGCCTTCGTTTGAGGCTTCAATGGAGCAACAAACATTTTTGGCATAGGAGATAGTAATGAAATGCATCTGGAAAGAGCAAGCACACTGGAAAAATAAAATTATTTCAGCTCTTAGGTCTGAGTATTCTGAATAAAGAATACAGACTTAGAGATCAGAAGCAAACAAGGTAACAAAAAAGCCACAAAAATGCATACACATGGTCATCTGTGTACTCCAAAAATGAGAATTCAGGGAATATAATTTTAAGAAATGGAAATTAGGTTGTGGAATTACCTGACTCTCTTAAAGAACCATTACTCTTAGCTCAGACTCAGCAGGAGTGCCTTATTCAGCCTACAGAAAATGTCAGGTAAATTCAGTTACCTTGGCTTTTGGTTACAAAGAATGCGGCCAATTTAAAGTATTTTAACTGTGCTAAGGGCATGCAGATGAGTAGTCTTTATACACTTTATACACATGGTAACTTTTTACTTTGTGTTAGTTTGTGTGGCTAATCCTTTTGAGTCAGAGTTTACTAATTTTCTCTGGTTTTCACAAGATAACTTTTTTAGTTTTAATGAGAATCAAGACAGATTTGTAATATAACATTTCAGGTTTTCAATGTCTTTTTTTAAAGCTTTTGATGCCATTTTTACATAAATACCTCCATAATCTTCTTATATAAACAGGACATTTATGACCTGCATGAAGAGAAACAGCTATAAAATTTCTTGGCTTACACACAGATTAGATCATTTAGCTTGTAATAAAAGGGAAATATTTTCTACATTACGGTTGATGTTTTCTGTTTGATGGAAAATGGTATCTTTCATTTAGATTTTAAATCAGCAGTGTATGTTAAAACTCTCTCTGACAATTATCCCTTTATATCCTAAATCTACCTACTAGAAGTACCATAACAAAATTACACTGAATTTAGTATATAACCCTCTAATACCACGTACCAAAGACAGGGCTGTTTTGCCAGCTGTCATAACAAGGGATTGCAAAATGGCAGCCAGTTAATGTAATGAAGATCTTTGCCTTCCAGGTGTTTATATATTTCCTATCACATTAGAACAATGTCAACTGAACACTGGATGCTACTGCCAAACTAATCATTGCTGCTGAAGTTATCCATGCTTAGTTGGCACCTTCACTGTTGGGGCAAAACAGCACTCATCACTGGTCCAGCAGCTGGTCCAGCAGCAAGGAATTAGCAGCCAGCCTCTGCTGCTTCCCTCCAGCTCTGCAGGAGCGTGCCTGCTTGCTGGCTGTTCCCCCATGCTGCTCCCAGCAGCGCACAGGTGGATGCACAGCCAGCATGGAGCTGGGCACAGAAGAAAGCCTAGTGACATTAGGGTTTGGAATGGTGTAAGTGAGGCTGTCCCTAGCAGTCTGCTTCCCCACAGTCATTGCCTAAACAGCTAATTTCTGTAGCTGCCAATGCTGAGGTTTGATGGACTGTGTTTGGTAAGCAACAGGAGCCGGGGAAGTAGAGAGGCATCTTTCCGTGTCCTTCCTAGGGGATTAGCACAGAAACCCAAAGCACTAGTTCAGTTTCTCTGGAGAGAAAGGAATGACTCCTGTTGAATTTAGTGGCTCTGGATCCAGACTCGAATTCATAACACTGTATTTAGTATCTACTGGAGGGATGGCAGGAGTCTGGGGGAGGCAGAGGGGGCAGTAGCCACATCAGCTATTCCAAGTTAATCTACCTGTGATCAGAAGCAAGCACTACTGCATACAGCAGCATCAAACAAAGTGCTGCTAACATTTACAACCTACAAAAGCCAAGATCTGATTTGCATTGCTTTTCAAGAGAAACTGGTAATTGCTAGTTACAAGTAGTGAAAGTCATGTTATCTTGAAACAAATTTACATAAAAGTTTTTTCTATTCCAGCTCTTTTGGCATCATCCTGTGCAACGACTCATTCATATTTCTGCCAGTATTACACAGCATTGTGTCTCAGGCAGTGCTGAAATGTCCTTCTTTCTCTGAAAGCAGCCTCTTTTCCACCCGAGCTGTCATTCTTCCACCCAGAAATCACATAATGAGCAGGTTTCCTCTGTCCATATGAGAAGCTTTTGGGTAAAACTACAGGCTCAGACATATGTCCTTTATCACTATCATATATAAAGAGCAGTGGCTTAGACCTATGAATTTAAAGCAGTTTGAATTGCATATTTATTCATTGAGGAAAATATAGACTGGCTCATTTTTTTAATGTCTAGCTAATGTACCTACTCTAATAGTACCCAGTGATATGTTTTTAATGTTGGCATCTGCTTGTACCAAGAAAAAACTTAGGAAGCACATAAAAAACCCATGTCAGGTTCTGCCAAAATTACTTCTGTAAGCTGTACCATATGGTCAAAGATAAAATCTAATATTGGAAATACCAGTTGTTTAATTGCTAGCTCTAATACACTGGGGAAAATAAGATATTTACTCTGAAGGATTCATAATTCGACTTCACCTCTTCTGGTTTTATTGCATGCATGTCAGTGCTGCCTTTTTTGATAATTCAGCTACTCATTAGCTCCTTGCCAGATGTAATGCTCCTCTTCTCTTGCAGTTAAATTTTAACCATCAGACTTTTCCCTATCACAGCCCTCAAGCAATTAATGCTATCAGAACGAAAAGTAACTTGTCAGATAACTGAACGAGCTTCACAGCTGAGCATTCTAAATAAATTCTCCAGTAAAAATGATTTTGTGAGGATTTTTGGATACCTCCTGAGCTCCATGAAGATTTTATATTCCCAAATGTACTCTACTAAACAAATTTAACTGAAAGTTTAGTCAAGTCTATTTCAAAAAACTAAGAACTACATAGTACTTGATGACTTTTTATTTTCAATATTAAATAATTCCACCAAATGAATAAAGGATGTTGCTATTTTATATATATGTGAAGATAAAAATATGGTGATTATATATTATACACATAATATATGGCATTTTGCAAACACAGCTATTTAAACACATCTTAGCTCTTTAAGAGATCACATATGACTGAGGGGCTCTTTAAATTCTACATGAATTTCAGCCACAAAAAAAGACTATCTATTTTAGATCCCTGTGAAAGCATATCAGCTTGTAGATAGGTTTGCATAGCCTTGTAAAGAAATGAAGGAGAAATGTGCCCCACATACACAGAGACCACATGAGATAGTCCTGAGATTTTTTGAACTGTGATTTTTTTCTCCTTAGTTTGAGCATGTTATGTAAGACAAAGAGTTACATATGGAATGTACTGCAAACTGGCATCACTATTTACCATTTTTTATTAGCAAGTCACTGAGACTAGTCCATTCAGAAAGTACTAGAGCTCTCATTATAACTACTATCTCTATTTTTATCTTGATCTGGTTCAAATACAATAAAAACCTATTCTTAAAAGATTGATTTGCTATCACCCTTGAGTAGTAGATTTTAAATCAATTTACTGATTTCAAAAAAGACTTATAAATTATTGGATCTGGTCCAGTAGAAAGGTTGATTAAATATACTTATTCAAATTCTGGGATTTGGGTTTCTGCTTTTTTAATTTATTTATATGTATTTTTATTTCTAAGGCAATTAGTATGATAACCACCTACTCCTGTAAGAATGAGAAGAAAAATGTCCATAACTAGTTCATGCCTACTGACGAGCTTTCTTTGAAACCCTATTTGCTAATGATTAAAAATAAATAGCGGATAGCTGTTTGTGGAGGTAATCTGCTTTTCAGTCAGTGTCAGAGGGTGCACGGTACCAACTTAATTCAAACGATATTTTCAAAGCTTGGGATATTAGTGTTTCCAAATGTTTTCCTTGAGCTGCATGGAAGAGATGAGAGTTGGAAAACGTAATACTTTGAGCTACTTTTTTTGAGGAACATTACCAATATATTGTGTCAGTACAGCTCTGTGTTGAAGCTAATAAGCAGGAGATGCGAACAGCTGAATTTCTCTGAGATGGCAGTAAATGAGATAAAAATAGCTTAGGAAATGCTTATGTAAAATATCAGAGTTCCTAATGTCCTCTGATGGCTCTATGTAGACAGAACTGGCAGCATATTATCAGACACAATTATGCAAGGATTTGGATTAGGCCTGCTGGGGGCAGGGGAAACCAACTGTTTGTATACTTACATATATACACACATACATTACAGGCACATGTACTGCCACAACTTCATTCCACTACAACCTGAAACGTTTAGTGACGGTTTATAAAATTTGTAAACTTTTGTCACACACCCCCCCCCACTAAAATATCTCACTCCTGAGTAAAAAATGTTTTCTTTGGCTATATTGCAGTATTGGTTTTAGTCAAGCCACAGTCCTTTGCTCCATCTTTATGTGACTTCTAGGAAACTTCAGCGCATCTTTCTACCAAAGGTTTTTCTTTTTTCTGGAAGGAGATTAGGAAAGTTTTTATTTATTTTTTTAACCCTAGTTTGTGATGAATGAACATCTAATTCTGCTTGCTTGCCCAGACAAATCCCAATTACTAGCTATTTCCAGCTATTCCAGCCTTAGCCACACTATCGAGCTCCAGGGACAGTGACTGCCACCAGCTGTTTGTGGAACCAGGAGGACTGGGAGGGCAGGCATCCTGAGTCTGGCTGGCAGCTTGCCCTGTTTACTGGACAGGTGAAACAATCCTACCAGTTGCTCCCAGTTGTTCCTTTTGGTTACGGCTGTGCATCAGGCTCTTGTCTCTCTTGTTTCTCCACCTCTCATCTACAGCCTTGTTTGCATCTTCTCCTCCACAGTCTTTGTTGCTGACATTGGTTAAAGCTCCTCGCTCCATTTGCTGTCTAAATTCTGATTCTTTTACTCCTGACAGGGCACGATGGTGACTGTCTTGTCCGTCATCATTCAGCTCTCTCTCGCATCTCCCTGTCTTACTCACAGTCTTCAGCTTTCTGGCCTTCACCCAGTCTCTTGCAGTGCTGCTGATTAGCTCTTCAATTCGGTGTATCCCAGCTTGACCAGTTTCCTGAACCTCAGTTCACTGCCGACCATATTTCATACATAACTATACTCAGCAGCTTGGCTCAATGCTCTGCTCCTCTAGCAGGCTCAGATCCTGTTTCAGATGACACCTTGCCTTCCTATTCCAGCTTGGCTCTATAGGTCTAGCTGCTGATAGCCTCTGAGGCATGTTTCTAAAAGTTCAATTCATTCCTTCAATGGAGACAATTATTTTTATAAGCAGAATTTGCCTTGAATTTAGGAATTATGAAGGTCTTCTTTTTCCTATAGATCTCCTTTTAGATTTCTAAAATAACTACCAGACATAAATCACTGACTGATGGGTCTTTAATGGCCCATTATGGCAGTGAATAATTGGTAGTTGTATAGAACTACAGAAAATTGTATCCCAAATGGTTGTCACATTGAAAAGAGACAGCTGGTACCCAGATCAGCTATCCTGACTTTTACAGGATGGAGATTTCAGGATTAAAAGTCTCTTGTTTTAGCAGCAATCAGTTAAAAGTTCTAGGGAGATTTCTCTACTGAGTATATCCAGGTATTTGACATAAATAATGACACTGTACATATTAGCTGTCAAATGAAGGTCAGTGTTCCAGTCATATCAGGATGGAAGAAAGAAAATCATAGATGACATTTCTAGCATAAGCAGCTGCTTATTAGGGTTAAAAAGTGCTAAATGTGAGCATTTTCCATACAAATAAATATATTTACTACCTTGATAATATGCTCCCTTGAATTCAGGATTGGCTTAGAAGACTACACCAAATCCTCTCACAAAAACATTTTGAAAAGAAATCCTAAACACTGACCTTTTAACAGCATAAATGCATGGTCACTGACACAAAGTTAGTAAGATCATAACACATCCCTCTCCACATGAGAAAAAAGGTGGTTTAACTTCACCTTTATCAAAACAAAATGGCCATTGGTTCATCCCACTGAGTTGAGGCCCAGCTGGAGTCTGCTTGTGGCCTGTGGATGAATTTTCTCCTGAATGAGAAAATAAATCTTCTGATTAATATGTTAATTTGACAAATTTAATAAAATATAAAGTATTATTTATTATTTATTTATAATATATTTAATATAGTCTTTATCTATTGATCATGTGTAGCTATGGGAATGTGATAATTATATTTTGTTCCTCAGTTGAACATCTATAAAAGGAATACTTAGATCAGGTATAGATGTTCACCTCAACTCGGCATGACATCATCCTGGCAAAGAAGTATCTGAATCAGTGGAGTTTTCTGGTGTGTATGTTTTGTAGGTTATGTACTTAGACAACTGTCCTATGGTAAAATTTTCTCGTTCCCCCCACCCCCCCCAAAAGTGTTCCTATTTAACTATATATCCTTGGCATTTATTTGGCAAAAATGTTTTAATCTTAGAAAAGAAGTGCTATACTAGTTTCCTTTCTAACACTGAAAAAATAATTTGTCCCAACAGAAAATGCTGTTGATTAGATCTTAAAACTGAAGAAAAAACCCCGTCAAATAATTTAAAGACCTGATCAGATTCCTAGAAATGGGAAAACTGGCATAGTTTGCAACATTTATACCTGGAGAATAAGCTAATAGAATAAATAAGGTGATTCCAATTGGGATTTGGTAATGTAGTATGTAACATCTGGGACTACAAACCTATTGTTGTCAGCTATTTGTGTGCTGCAAGGTGGATACACACATTCACGTACACTTTAACCAGGCTATTACAGCTTTCCAATAAGAGTTATCCTGAAGGAATAAAAAAGCTTTGATGTTTTACTGAAAACAGCACTGTTTTGAAATAGCCTTCCCTGAGGATCTAGCAAACAAAATTAATATCAAACATAAATCTGTGGCAAGCATTTTTTTGCCCCATAATGTATATAGCTATAAGCACATAGATTCGCACTATTTTTAAATTTGAATTCAAAATGCAAACTTGCAATTCAAGACTGTGGAAAAGAGCATTTGATAACCATGATCCTTTTGGGGGAACCCTTGTTCTCACTGACAAGAGATTTTTAAGTGTACAAAGAAACTCAGGCATTCTACAGTCTGATAGCCAACTAAATAGCTTGTGTTAATCTTTATGTCTTAGGAAAGTTTCCACTGAAATAATGTTTTTTTTCAGTGCCCTTAAAACTTTCATTAAGGTTTCATGATTATTGCTAACACCAGATAAGCAGTGGATCTTGAGACCATGGCTTCACAGACCTTAACCCTGCACCTTTGCCATATCAGCCATCTAAGCTGGGTACATCAGTGAGCCCTTGTAAAAAGAGGTTGGTAGAGGCACTGATGCCTTGTCGGGACTACCTAAAAGAGAGAGGCTTGACAAAGATCAAAGGGTTAAAAGCAGTGGTGTTTATTTGAAGGCCTTCAGGTACATTCGAGCTCACTCAAGGTACTTACACCCTAAGGTGGACCCCAGCTCCCCAAGATGGACCACCCAAGATGGACCACCCAAGATGGACCACTGGTCACGAGTTCTCCATACTTTTATAAGTTTGGTCTATTAGCATATCGTGGCTAGCTCTTCCAATTAGAGCTTTAGGTAATGAAGTAATTCACCCCAAGTTTGCTCCCCCCTTCACCAATGGTTGTTTATAGATCTTGGGCCTGAAGCAGTAAGGTGTCCTTGAAGTTCAGGCCTGAAGATGGATTGTTTTGTCTAGAAGCAGTAGCTAACACTTTTATATGGGCTTTAGAGTTACACACTAAGAATTGCAGGGTTACAAGTATATGAGAAATATAAAAGCTAAAATCCTAAGGCATCAGCACATTTTGTGTTTACTACATTTATGAAGCATGTAGAACAAAACGTGTTATTTATTGCACTGTGGTGTTACTTGATCTTCCATGGATCTTCTTGGTAAAATGGTATTTGGTCAAAAAGGTTTGAGGATAGTTTAAAAAGCAAATTGTATTTATCTTTTATGGATACCGTGTATAGTGTAGTTGCAGCATTTTTCCTGCAATTCTGTAAGTTTTGATACTGTAAGTCAGTGAACCACTACCAGAATGAGCCTCTCAGCTTTGGATTAGGACTGGAGACAGTCAGTGGCTGACACACCTTTGCTTTAGTTGGAGCTGTGCCTGTGAAATGATTTCCACTGGATAAAATCACAAAAGTTAATCTGTTCCTCCTTGCAGTAGCAGCCAGGTCTATTCCAAAAATAACCAGCATTTTCTATATAACAGGGTAAAGCTCAACTGTGAAAATAGAAAGTAGCTGACTCTTACCACAGAACATTTATAACAAAAATGTCCGAACAAAAGAAGAGTTTGGCAGAGTTAAAGGCATGTGAGGAAAGATAAATTAACAAAATCCAATGCAGTATTATAAGGATTTATGGAAGAACACCAGCATTACTCTCTTACACATCTGTCCAGTTTTTCCTCTTTGCTCAATGTCATTGTGGATATTGGTTATGTTTTGTCTTTTCATGTTTTTTACAGGCTATAAAGGATGGCACGCAGTCTTGTATAGCTACTGTTCTCTTGTCCTACTCCACKCATTTTCCCACTATATTTTTCTTCAAGACCCTGACTATGAAAAACTAGACCATAAAAGTGGACCTGCAGAAAGAAGAAAATCGTGTTGCATTGGTCCTCCTGCTCTGTTCAGCACAGAGAAGCACAAGACCTGTGGAGTTCATCCCAAACACACCTTAGAATTGCAAAAATGAGAATCTTGTCAGGCAAAATTGTTTCAAATGACTGAAGAATTGTCACTAGTATAGCTGGAAAACAAATCATAATACATGCTGTTTTTCCATTAGAAACTTTATTTTACGCTTAGTTCTAAACCCAAGGACTTTGGAATAATTATTCCAGTTGAGTTTATAGACTGCGAGACATTGAATTCCTGAGGCATTCACTCTATATGTTTCATCCACCTGTACTCAAGACGAATCTTTTTACTCAGAAAAAAAATTCTTAATTGAAAATAAGAATTTGGGGTTTTTTAATTTAACAAAATGAGAGCTGTTTCTACAAACAGTAGTAGCCCTAAATAGCTTTAAACTGAAACAACAGAATACTAAGTAAAGAAATAGATAAGAAGAGGCAGAACGGAATTTCCCACTAGCACCTATAACTGTGGAGTTATCCAGAAGGTGGCTGTGGGAAATACATGGCATTCCAAGGGTCATTTGCATGCTTTTTTCCTCACATAATCCATTTTCCAGGTCATTGAATATATATACGCCTTATTCAGTACATTGTGTAACTTCATGGAACGTGTGGAGGCAAACTTTATTTGGTTATGCACCCTGACAGACTCACTTAAAGCAAACAATTGTCATTAGAACAATCGAGTTTCAAGCGGAGGAAGTCTTGTTGCAATCCAAGCTTACTTTTAAAATGTAAGTGTGGGAGATATTAAAATCAAGGAATCCATCAAGACACTGATTTTACCTCCTACTGTAATTTTCCCACAATCAATCTTTCAGTGATATTTCAGTGATAAATACCTGTTTCTATTTCTTCTAAACACGGGGGTTAGCTACCTTCTCACCTCTTGCAAACATCCCCTTCTGCTTCACAGCTACCAAGTACCTTTTTCCATCCTGTGGAGATTGCTGCTTCTGTTTCAGACCATAACAATGGCCCCTTTACCAGAAAATTTACTTTTTCATTTGGCTGTATCTATCAGTTCAAGAAGAGTTAATATGTTTCCCTGAATACATATTCTTAAGCCACCATGAGATACTATTTCCTGACAGACAGTGGGTGGACCATTTAACATTAAAGGAGTGCGTTGGAACTTGCACAAGAAATAATCCTATTAGTTTGTCTTGGTAGATTCTGCGCAACATATGTGGGGCTCTGATACATAAGGAATTATTGCTGTATGGTGAGGGTAACAGCAGATCTGAATGACCTCTTTTATATAGGAAAGAGCTGCAATATTTTTGTGTCTATACAAAATAAGGAGAATTTAAGATCCCTTGCACTAAACTTAGAAAGAATTGATTCATATAGGATGAACTGTGTTAAA
Source organism: Amblyornis subalaris (assembly GCA_018881555.1). NCBI lineage: Eukaryota > Metazoa > Chordata > Aves > Passeriformes > Ptilonorhynchidae > Amblyornis > Amblyornis subalaris. The sequence goes on from JACAXG010000019.1 coordinate 7,247,287, forward strand.
TGTGTATTTGCATATGCACATTTCTGGAATACAGTTTTTCTTGTCATTATGTCTAATTAAAATGTTTGTAAACAGGCAGTGTTTTTATGTAATGTGCCATACAATGTGTGCTTGGGGAATATTTTTTAGCCAAATTAGTCTCCATAATTTTCAGTGAGACAGCAAAGAGATGGAGTCCTTCCAAAATACAGGAATTTGTGAAGACTTTGCTGTAAGAGACACTGATAGTGGCTTATCTTACCTATTATACTGGAACAGGAATTGCTGAACTAAGAAGCTGGACTGGCCCAGAGCCAGCTTGAGAGAAAGAAGACATTGTTACAGCAATCTGACAGGAGACACTTGTGTTCTATGGAGCCACTTAGAGATAGGCAGCTTCAGAATGGAGCAGGTACAAGAAGATAACAAAGACAGAACTGTTGTAAAAGGAATGGGATTTTAGAAGGATGTTTGTGAGAGATGATCCAGAATTTTTTTTCTTTCTTTCTTGAAAAGTGATGTTTCATAAAACCAGAAACTTTATCTGGAAATATATCCGCCTTGAAGGAAAAAAAAATACAAACAAAGAATTTAACAACAACAAAACCCTCACCCAAACCCATAATGCTTTCTGGTGGTAGTGGGAACACCAATGACTAATGAGTAACCAACGGGTTTGTAGGTAGGACTCTGGGGCTCTGAAAGATCTTGTGGGGTGAATTCACAGCTGTACATGTAACCTGCCATCCCATATTTCACTGGAGTTCTTTGACTCTCAAATGAGTCTTGGCAGGTTTTGTGACCATGAGCTATCTAATATTTCTACAAATTGGAGCAGCTCCAAGGAGTCAGGGAAGCACAGAGGACAGGGAAGGTGCCATACCTGATGTCCAGGTGTTTAGCTTAATTCATTATTGGCAAATAGTGAGATAACACTGTCATATATTTGGGTGTCAGAATCTAAATTACGAGAGAGGAGAACAGTTTGGTCACGTTACTCTGAGATGCCAATTGAAAACTCTGCTTAGGGCAGACTACAAGAAACTTTAAATTAGCATAATATTGAGTCAAGTTTCACCTTCCAAGGTGAAACAAGGTACACAAGGTACACAAGGTAGTGTATACCTAGAAATAATAGAGGATCTTGGTAAAAAAGTCCCTGGCAGGACAATGGGGAAGGCAGAATGAACATAAACTTTCTAATGCAGTTTTGATACAAAGCCAAGTGTTTAATGCTAAATATAATATACTATACTATACTATATACTATACTAACATACTGAATGCATGGAGAGGGGGGAAACTAGGAAAAGGATGACTGTATGAAATAATTTTCATGGGTTTATGTTGTTAAAGCTATTGATCAAGTGCAAGTTAATTTTGGTCCTTAGCACAAATTAATTTCAGTAAAACAGGAATGACACTTGTAAACAGAATGGACCTAGGAATTCTGCCAAAGAGAGGGATAATAGTATTATGTAGGTGTATGTCTGACACTGCCAGAAAGAAAATATTTCAGCAACTGGAATGCACTCCTTTTGTAATACTGCAACTTACACAAAAGTATTCATCCTGTTCATGCCTAGTGCTCAGATGAAGTCCAAAGGTATGATGGAGAACCTTGTAAAATTATAATGCTTTATGTGCGTAAAGTAAATCAATTACTATGCAAGAAAACACTCCTGTTAAACTTGTCTAGTGCTTGTGCACAGGAACTGCTGAGTTTATGAACTGTTGGCAGTCATTTTTGTTCCTTGTACAACCATCGAAGTCATCAATCCTCACTCCTTTTCACCCCCTTGTGGCACTAGCTGAACATTCAGAATGTCCCCCCACTGTTAACTGAGGGTTAATAAATTATTAGTTCAAAGTTGTTTTTTTTTAACCATATAGCTTGATACAATGTAAACAGAGAAGTGTAAAGAGTAGCACACACTTGATTTGATTTAATTACTATTTGGCAAAATACACTCAGATATGTTTTTAGCTAGCACTAAGAAAATAGGCTTGATTTTATTTCATTATTGTTTTTAATTAGAATTTAATGATTTACAGTTTAATTTACTCTAATTTTGACTTGTATTGTTATTAACCTTCTTTAGTACTTGAATATATTTGGACTCTGTGGGGTGAAAAGAGCATTTAAATTTTGCTTGGATTTTGCTTTTCCCTGGCAATAAACAATAAAACAAGGGCAATCCTCATCTAACTTTATTATTTTCCCTTAGCCTCATCTGAATTTGAAGAATAGAATAGCTAATGTTACACAGAAGGCAGTGTTACCTTCCTCTTACTGTATGCTTTCAAAGTTTAAAATGTTAATTTAAGTATTACTGTATCCATTCTTTTTACATTTCCTCTTGAACATGTAAGCAATTTCACAGGTGAGTGATGAACCTGACAGACTTCAGATTCAGTTTATAGAATCCAAACTTTCCCACTGCAGCCTTTCTTGCTAGGGGAAAAAGGGCTTATAGAGTCTCTAACTCAGACACCAGACCTGCTTTTTCACCAATAATCAATTATGTTATAGAAAAACAAGTGCTAGCTGCAAAGAGCTTCCAGACTAATAGGCTGGAGGTAGGAAGGCAAGCAGGATTACTAGTCTGCTCTAGGTTCAGTCATTGAATGCACTGCTTTCCCATCCTCCTCCCAGTCTGTCTGCTTTTTCTGAAAGAAAACGGATGGAGGAGGCTTACAGCTGGTGGAATACAGTACATATTTCTGAGGGAAAATATATACAACTTGTTCTCATTTAACCAGTTAATTCTCAATACAGTACACTACTGAAATGTAATTGTGTGTTGAAAATTTTGCAGTGTTCCCAAGATAATCATGCAGTAACATGACATTAATGCAATAAATCACATACAAATAATAAACCCTGCTATGACATCATCTTCTTGGAAGGACGTTTCTCTCCAGACAGGGAACAGAATAAACAGGAGACAGCTTCTTGCAATCTCAAACAAAAGAGCAAATAGAAACAATTCTGTTAAATACCCCTGAGCCGGATAAAGAGTCTTCATTCAAACGTGTGAAGTCTGATCCCCGGGAGGAGATTTCTTGGCTCCAGTAGTTTTATTTGTATGACTGAGTGCTCAGCCACACAATCAGGTACTACACAACTTTGTGTAAGAGCTCACTATAACTTTGTCAGAAACGAGGGATCCAGACAGATCTTGAGAAGTGAGCACAGGGAAACCTCATGAGGTTTAACTACGCCAAGTGCAAGGTGCTGTACCGGGGTTGGGGCAAACCTCTGGCAGTACAAGCTGGGGGATGAACAGATTGAGGGCAGCCCTGCTGAGAAGGACTTAGGGGTGCTGGTGGGTGAGAGGCTGGACATGACCTCGCAATGAGCACTCACAGCCCAGAGAGCCAAATGTGTCCTGGGCTGCATCCAAAGCAGCGTGACCAGCAGGGCGAGGGAGGGGATTCCTCTGCTCTGATCTGGTGAGACCCCACCTGGAGTGCTGCATCCAGCTCTGGGGTTCCCAGCACAGGAAGAACAGGGACCTGTTGGAGCAGGTCCAGAGGAGGGACACCAGGATGATCAGAGGGATGGAGGACCTCTTCTATAAGGAAAGGCTGAGAGAATTGGGATTTTTCAACATGCAGAAGAGAAGGCTTCCAAGTGACCATATTGCAGCCTTTCAGTACCTAAAGGAAGACTACAAGAAATCTGGAGAGGAACTGTTTACAAAGGCTTGTGAAGGTATGACAGGAGGTAATGTCTTCGAACTGAGAGTAGGTTTAGATTAGCTATTAGGAAGAAATTCTTTGCTGTGAGTGTGGCAAGGCACTGGAACAGGTTGCCCAGGGAAGTGGTGGATGTCCCATCCCTGGAAGTGTTCAAAGCCAGGTTGGATGGGGCTCTGAGAAACAGAAACTGGTGGAGCAGAAGGTGTCCTTGTCCATGGCAGAGGTTGGAACTAGATGATCTTTAAGGTCCCTGACAACCAAAACCACTCCGTGAATCCATGGTTCTATGATTCTATGCTTAACAATTCTCAGAATGACTAATTTCTTTCCTACTGTACTGCAGAATACCACATAGGACATTAGTTCAGAGGTCAAGAAGACCCAAATTATTTTGCCAGTCTGGTACAATGCATTCCTTTTTTTTGTCAGTAGGTGTTCTGCGGGAGAGTATTCGCCATTTCTATATGAAATGAAATAAAAGCAGTGGCTTTTAAAGGCCCATTAGAGACCGAGATAGCTACTGATGGGCTGAATGTTGCATGAATCATTAGTGCTTCTGAACCTGTGTGTGTCTTCTAAAGTAACCATCTACTCTTAAAAATGAAGCAGAATATGTAAAGCAAGAAATTCTTTCAATACAACACAGTGTCATGAAGGTTGATCTGCTATCGAGAGCTTGTTTTTAGTATTTAGTCCAATATATTTGTCACTGGGTTGTCAAATTACTTTCAGCTTAGAATTACTAGCTTTTATTTTTTTCTTTTTTTTAATTGGTCTAAGAGGTTTGTGCTTTTTATGTAAGAAAGTTCTGCTGCAGAACATAATAAGAATGATATTGGCTATTTGTGACTTGCTTTATACATCTGCAAATGGAACAAGAGATAGAGTTCTTCTTCAGCTCCTTTTTTTCACTTGTTTACACAGATTAGAAAGTCAATGCAGCTCATTTTCAAAAAAAATGAAGCAGCTTCATCAGCATCAGAGATGGTGACAACCTATGGGGTGTGGAAAGTTACCTTAGCTGCTGGCATGACTGGCCAGATTATAAATAAGATGTAAGACTGGAGTTTGACTCTAAAAATACAGGAATAAGACTGGTTTGCATCCCATTTGGAGCATGCAGACAGCTTCAAAACTGACATACAAAAGTTTTCAGGCCTACATAGTTGTAGTGTAAATGTGAGTGTACTGTTTGTACAAGATAATAAACTAGGTTACTTACATGGTATGGGCATATACCTATACTATTTGAGCGAAAGGAAGTAGCACTATAGGGGAAGGAAATGGATAAGAAATAGAGTTCTTGTTACCTTTCTCTACCAGTAACTAACCTAGCAAGAAAACAGTTATGAAATTGTATCAAGGTTGGTTGACAGTGAACTGGTACTATCAGAAGAAAGACTTTATGCTTCAAAGGTGTGCTTGAGTTATAGCAGTCCTCCACTCAAACCCTAAGGCAGTCCACTTTAAATGCTGTACCTTGCTCAGACATATGTATAGAAACCTCAGGGGTGTGTGTAAAACTGGTATTTATCCCAAATCTTCCTAGTACCTTAGAATCGTATTCTGGAACAGATAAACCTTTCATCTGCAGGCTCACAAAAGCCAATAACTCACAGGCAGAGGGGAGGTAATTGTTTAACACGACACAGGCCTCTGCACAGCTGTGTGACAGAGTCCTCAACACTGCCACACAGGAGGACAGTTTTTTTCTCCTTTTTGGCATGGTAACAGGAAGTCAGAGTTTCACTGGTTGGGTAAATATTGCTGGTAATTTTCCTTGAATAAAAGAGCAGACTTACCCTTGAATTCCCTGGATATGAATAAGTAATGCCCAACTGTTTCCAAATATATTTCAAAGCATTGTTTAGTCTCAACAAGTTTATCTGAGGTGAACTAAAAAAAACTGGTTTGGTTTTCYGAAAGCTTCTGTGCCAGTTGGTTCATCTATCCATATTTGTGTGTGCAAGGAGGACTCCATGCTTGAAAATGAAACTAACTCTTAATGGACAGATACTGAAATTTTCACTAGCATTCTGGCAGACTGGAATTCAAATACTTCTTTTTTATACTAACTTCTTTGGCAACTATGCCAAACTATGAAAACTGTGGATGTTTTCAGACTTGTTAAGTTAATGGCTCATTTCCAGGATCTGTAGCTGGAGTATCAAGACAATGTGCATCAGGGACGGTTATGGATTTGCACATTGTACAAAATAAAATGGAGGTGGGTGAAGTTTTCATTTATTTAACAAAAATAAATATACTGAGTTCTTTGCAAATGACAAACTTGCCCGTAAAAGTTACTGGTATCTTATTTAGCTGAGTGATTTATACTAGAGTCATAGGAGGATGTCCAAGATTAATTAGATAGTCATGGCAAGCATCATGGACTCATTGCAAGGTTTGTGCCATGGCATTCTGATTGTGCTCTGAATTATTCATGTCACTGGATAGTGGGAAAAGTGCATGTAATAATATAGCCATAAGGTATATATTCTGCAGTAGAAGCAAGGATTAGAGTGTCTCACGCATCTGGTCTCAAGGGAAGAAAGTAAAATTACTTTGTGAATCCTCTATACTTGCAGTCTTGGCATAAGCATCTAGAGGAATTTTGGAAAAGTCCTCTGTAAGTGTGACTCACTCTATAGGCAAATGGAAAAGGGCAAGCAAAGTGATACTGCCAATGATGTATTTAAGAGAGGAGGAAGAAAAATGATCAAAAGACAGAGCGCTGTGAACAAAGGACATCATAGCACTGTGGTCAGTAAACCTGAGGAAAATCAGTGGGTTTAGATTAGAGGTGCATCAATAAGTCTGAATGTAATTACACTGTGAGCTGCTGGGATTGCAGAGAAAGGGAAAGTTTGAAGGCATTTGATTTTTGCAGAGAAAACTTTAAATTCATACTTTCAATGCTTAAAATGTATTTTAGAGCAGTTCAGTGTTAATAAAGATCAGTCTTTCAACTGAAGCTATTCACAGACTAATAACAGAGCACCTGTGATATGTCACATACCCACTTATTACATGTAATTCTGAGGAAAAAAATGAATATCTAATTTGTACTGAAATCAGTGGAAGTTGTGAATTTTGCTTCTCCCAGAATCGATTTCTATCTGAAAAAGGTGCTGTTAAGCAGTGTGAAATTCACCTTCACTATTGTAAATGTTTGTGGAAGAAATCTATAGACTGTTCTGCAGTGAATGTTGCATCTCTGTTATAATCTGGGGGGTAATATATGATAATTAAAATGGTTTATTATTCTAAGAGAAGAAATGAATCATTATTGGCACACAGTCACATCAGGTTTTATGCTACTCTTCTAAATGTTATTACAACAGAATGATTCACTGTGAGGCTTCGAGGACCGCCCCAGTGCCACCTGGGGGCCCTAGCAAGAGAGGGGGAATTTTTCCCGGATTTTGTCACCTACAGCATCACCTCCCAGAACCCTGCACTTCTGGCAGTTCTGGGTGAGAAACTTGCCAAACAGAGAAGTCAAAAAGCTTATTGATTAAGAGGAATTGAAATTCTTAAAAAAAATAGAAAAAGACTGAAAAGCAGTTGCCAAAATACTGGCTTATTTTGACTTGTTTTCCTAAGAAGATTTTGTTGAGATTAGCCACAATTTTTCATGGTGAGGCTTCTCAGAAGAAGAGACAGTCTAAAGCAGATGCCACGTTAGGTGGCTTTTGATAGAATTTAGGTCATATGAATTTGTCCCTTAGAGATTGCATGTTAGATTGGAATGTTTAATTTTTTTTTTCATTTCATACCAAATTTTGTTTTGATGTACATTTTTATCTTTGTATTTTTAATTTTTTAATGTTTTGTTTATTGTTATTTCAGAATACAGGATATAAACCCAGGTCTCAAACCTGTGACAGTAGGTAAGAAATTAAGTGGTAAGTTTTTTTGTAACTTGGATAACAGCCTCTCCACAATAATTAACTCTTAGTCTGAATTTCCTGAAGCTCATTTAGGGAAGCTAAAATGCACTAAGAAATATCGAAGAGAATGGAATCAGGAAATTATTGTAAGCATAATCAGTAAATAAAATACATCCAGCAAATTATTTAGTACATTAACTGATTTAGTTCATTAACTAAACTGGGCAACATGTTTGGCCATTACATGGTTTTGAGTGTTAAAGAATGGTTACAATCCGGGTGCTCAATATTTAACTCACATTCTGGTAAAATCTGGGCTGCCTGATACCTTCATGACAGTCTTCTGCATTATAAATATTGTACATCTTACTAAAGACTCAAGATCTCTTCCTAAACCCTTCTACGTGACAGGTAATTCAGACCTCTTCTGTCCCTAAAGATAACAGTCTCTATTAGACTGGTTAATTTAAAAGAAAAAGCAAATCTATGTAGCTTCTTTAAAGTGATGTGCTGAGTTATCATAAGCTATTCCCCTGTAACCTGCCAGACATCTTATAAGCCAAGGATATGTGAGTCACTAGCAGCTAACAGAGACCTGCAGCTGAAAATGTCTTTAAAGGCCACATATTTTGTAAATTATATCTTGGAATGTGCTTTTAAATGTTAACCAGTAATGGCATCTGTAGCCCAAAAAATATACAATTACACTATTATGGTGATGTATAAGCAACTGAACTGATATATACAATACTCACGACATTAGTAAGTACCTTTTTCCTTAATTTGAGACAGACAAGCTCAAAATTTTGACTTAATAATATCCCTCCCCAAACCTCCAACTGGATTTTGGGATAGTCAGAAATGTTCTTGCATGAAAAATAGGCTGTATAAAAGCTCCCGGAGCATCAGTGGGCCAAGTTCAGAATTTGATTCATTAAATGAAACTCTTCTCTGAGCCATAAGGCTTTTGCAATGTTAGGCAATTAACTAGATTTTCTCTTGGCTCCTATATCAGCAACAAACAGTAGTCAGCAGAGTTCTAATTACAGACTGCTGTAAGACAGAAAACGAATGCAGATTTAGATTGATTTACATAGTGAATGAAGCTCATTTTGCATTTTGATAGTTCCTTCTGCTAGATCCCTCTGAGTTTGTTTCATTTCTTCTTTGCCCCTCAGCGCTTTATGATTTCTGTGCTTACATGATTTTATTATCACCTCTTTGCTCCAACACACTTCAGTTAACAGGAACGACATCAGCTCATGGAACCCGGACAGTTTCTGAATGTGTTTGCTTGTGGATCAGACGGCCCCCTGCCTCCACCTCAGGACAAGGCACAGCTCCACACATCTACTCCTCCACCCCGCTTTCCATGGGAGGAAAGCTCAGGTGCACAGCTGAGACGAAAGCTGCAGAATTATTCAACAGGTACTGACCTCAGCACGTGGGGAACCACCTCCCCCGAGGTGCTACATCATGTCTCATCATGAAGAATATGAAAAAGTGCACTATTCATATTTCTGAACTTGCCAATGCCAACCAAAAATAGAAACCAGGAAATACCGTGGGAGTAGTTGTTGCTCTGCTCTTTGCAGTCCAGATTCTGAAACAAAGGTTAGGCTCATGTAAATGTTTTTAAGAGTGCTTCTACATCTTTGCTCTTAAAAGGCCAAAAAGCCATAAGAGCCATCCACATTACTAATTATCGACTAAACTGCAAGCACTTCTGTACAAACTGCTAATTGTTGCTTTTGTGGGAAACACAGTTTAAATAAAGTACCAGGGCACAATGGGACTTATATTCTTGTGTTGAGACATGCAAAATGGGAGGGAAGCAATAACTCCCATGCTATGCACAACCACATACACAGGTTTCCGTGGTTCTGACATATAGAAGTCACAGAGGGATATCAGACCACTCACAAACTGGTAATAAATACACCTTACTCAAAAGTTACACCTTGCAGTAATCCTAGGGAAAATTCCCAAAATAAATATTGAAAGATGTGTAGACAGTTTTGAGTTATTAATGGATATATGGTTTCTTCACAGATAGAATATATTAAACATGAGTCACATTTCAGGGGATTCCCTTTCCCCTTCAGGAAACTCAGCTTCAACTGCTCAGCAAGTTGTCTGGGATGTCGTCTCTCCCACTGATGTTCAGCAAGCAGGGTTAGGCAGCAGTAGAAACATTTTTGTATGCTAGCAAGTCTCAGATAATTCACAGCCCCTTGGGTCCTGCAATCCTTTCTTCTTGAAGAGTACAATGGCTTTTGGATCACAAATTAAATCATCTTTGGCTTTATTATTTCTTAACATTACATGTGTCATCTATGCATACTTTACTGCAGTGTTTTTTTGAGGGATTCTTTGTGACTCTGAGTACCATTTCAGTCTTCATGTATTTTCATATGCAATGAAAACTCATTAAATAACAAATTCAGACACAATCTCTCATTTTTATGTGCTTTTCTGGTTCATTGTAATTGCATTCTCTATTATCATAGAATCATAGAATGGTTTGCATTTGCAGGAACCTTAAAGATCATGTAGTTCCAACCCCTGCTGTGGACAGGGACACCTTCTGCTTGATCAGGTTGCTCAAAGCCACATCCAGCCTGGCCTTGAACATTTCCAGCATAGGGCATCCACCACTTCCCTGGGCAACCTGTTCCAGTGCCTTGCCACACTCACAGCAAAGAATTTCTTCCTAATAGCTAATCCAAACCTACTCTCAGTTTGAAGACATTACCTCCTGTCATACCTTCACAAGCCTTTGTAAACAGTTCCTCTCCAGATTTCTTGTAGTCTTCCTTTAGGTACTGAAAGGCTGCAATATGGTCACTTGGAAGCCTTCTCTTCTGCATGTTGAAAAATCCCAATTCTCTCAGCCTTTCCTTATAGAAGAGGTCCTCCATCCCTCTGATCATCTTGGTGGCTCTCCTCTGGACTTACTCCTCAGGTCAATGTCCTTCCTGTGCTGAGGATGTTGGTACTTTTCGTGCCTACTCCTTATAAAAATACATTAGTATTATTAAAATTTAGTGTACCAGAATTACTATGGAGAAATTATCACACTATTATCATGCTTCCTCATTCAAAAGCTTTTTCCTGCTTTCTCACAGCTCCTGACTTTTGATAATAATTTTCCAACTTTCAATCAGAGGTCTAGCCAGTGTTGCTAGCCAGTGGTGCTTTTTTCATTTCTCTTTTCAATGCTAACATTTTAATGCCTCATATGAAACCCTGCCATCACAGCTTCCTTCCAAAACAATGGATATGTGGATGTAAAAGCTGGAATAGACTCTACTACCTTTCATCAGTAGTTTGCATTATTAATTTATGCTTATTTAGTTAGAACATAACTACTACTACTACTACTACTACTACTATTACTACTACTACTACTACTACTTCTTCTTCTTCTTGTTATCGTTATTACCATCATCATCATCATTATTATTATTATTACATCAGTGTTTCTGGATATGAAGAATTTTCAAGCAAAAATAGTTGATCTAGCACACATTTTAAATTCATGCTTATCCAGAATAGCAGTGTGGAAAATTGTAAGTGGGAGTTAAGTGACAAGTGCATAACTAGGTGCAAATTGCTTGCATATTTAGGCAAAGTAAAAACAATCCAATATCAAATAATGAAATAAAAGAGCTTTTAAGGAAGACTATCAATATTTAAATGCCATAACTGCTGAATAATCATTAGTCATTTTCTGTCAGGTAAAGTATAGGAGTGAATTTTTGATTCCATCCAAGGGCTTCAATTAATCCATTTGGATTCCAATCCACGGGCTTCTTGGATTGATCTAGATTTAGCCAGCATGTGAAAGTAATATTTCATGAAGACTAGAAGCAGCTTTTTCACAGAGTTTTACCCATGGGTACAATAGAATGGGGTCTAGGGAGAACAAAAACTGTCTTCCAGAAATTCTGGTTTTTGGGATGAAGCCAGGAGGAGCTAAGAGCCTTATGAAATACTATGCCTAGACACATAACTCGGCACTGTAAATGACACTGCGAGGGCTAGACACATATGTTAGGTTCAGCAGTGCTGAGCTTTTCTGTGCCTAAATCCCTGGTCTTGATCTATCGGCTTAATAAAGCTGACTTTGAATGCCTCAAAATAGCTTTGAAAATGGAAGAAATCATTAGAACATCACCTCCATAAGAAGGAATATATCTCTGGGATAGTTTATTGAACAGATGCCAATTTCTGTTAGTAAACTAGAAATATACTCTAATCCACCATGAAACTGAAAACACAAAAGTAAAATGCTATGATGTAATAACACAGAAAAAGCAATCAGTCATTGCAGTTATCTATATTTATGTCCTTTCATAACAAATTAAACAAACTAGAAGACATTAAAATACATTGAAGACTGTTTCTAAAATGTGTATGGAATGTAAGATGAATGGGAAAGATAATGACCCTGCAGGAAAGCCTTCACGGAAAGATGACACAAACTTTTGCCACTTAGTCATCTCTGAAATTCAGGGGTCTGTTTCATTCCAAGTCTTTCTATGGGACACCTCTGTCAGATGCAAATATATTTGTATTATGCCTGTCCTGCTGAGACCCAGCAAGATTAACACTAAGAGGTCCAAAAGTGATTAATGAATACTGAGAACACCAAGCATAAGGGTTTAAATCAGTGCTTTTTTGAAAGAGATATGTTTTTTAACTTTGAATTCTCAACTCTTGTAGCTACTCCATTCACTATAGATGCTAATGACCACGGATGAGAAGGAAAATGTAGCATTTGAAAATTATTTGGTGCCTCCTCCATACCCTGAGCTCCTTTTCTTGGAAAAAAAGTTTAAAATTTTTCAAGTTAAGTCATAAAAATGGAAGCCAGGTTTTTAACTCTTGGCCTAAGCTACTTGCCCAAGACAACAGAGGAAACCTGTGACAGGAGCAAGAGAACAATCTGGATTTCCTAAGCCTGATCCAGTATCAGAACCAAGGGATGACTGTGTAAGCATTGGCAGGATTTTAGGTCTTTACTGTGAAAAATAGTGCCTGGTGAAAGATCTACCTTTCTCAGTGACTGGTATCACTCAGCTCAGTTAGACTTTAGACAAATAATTTAATGGCTTCACATAGCAAAGGGAAGGGTTTGTTTGGTGTAATAAACGAACAGTGACCATAGAAAGGACAGGGAAACCAGCTGGCAGTCATCATTGTAAAAACAGAAAGCAAAGGATTTTGCTTCTAAAGTTGAAGTTATTAGTCTCTCACTGTGCTCCATTTTAATCAGACCAACAGTAACTTAATCTACCAGCTCATCCACAAGATCATATTGTCAATGAATAAATATGAAAATTATATGCTGTATTGTTAGTTCAATTTATCAAGTAAGAGAAATTAGGGACATGCTTTTTCTAATCACAAGTCATACTCATAAATATTTGTTACCATTTTTTAGCATATCTAAATATATATTCCTGAATGAATATGTTCTATTAGGAGGAATTTTATTCTCCACTTCTATTCCCAGAGAACATTATCCTTATTTCACTTTTCTGACTTGGAAAGTAAGTTTTTCCTCTTCCATAAATTTCCTTGCTCTCCTTGGCATTTCCTGCCACAATGGCAGACCCTGCTCTATATCATCACTCTCCACTGCTGACAGTATCCCTTGAGCTCTCAGGGACACAAACTGATGGTGTGGTTTTATGTTTAGTCAAGCAGACTTTCTTGTTTCTARCTTTATTCAACCAAGAGTCAAAAAACTGTTACACAGAGAAGAAAACAAAAATGGATACAGCAGTTTGTTCCCACCGAGGCCCGTTCTCACTGGCAGGGTCTGGCACAAAGGCTGCTCAGGTCACGTCACCTCAGATGCATGAAGCAATGCCGTGCTGGCTTATGAGTTCAAGGATGCGGCCAGCTTATGAGGTCATGAGAAGCATCCAAGCTCAAGGTGCAGCAGGTGAGCGTGCTCACGAGCAGGGCTTTGCTGAGTGTGAGATGTAACCGGATGGCAAACCCATGATGGCCAAGGTCTGTAACATTCCATCACAGGGGAGAGTAGAAACTGAGATGGGGATACAAATGCATGAGAGGAAGCTCCAACTGTGTGGCAGCAGAAGCCAGGGGCCAGTTACGTATGATCGCTTGCTAGACTTGACATAACAGGGAACATAAAGACATACTCACATATAGTGACATATCAAACTAGAAAGATCATTACATTTTATCCTCCCATCCCCAGCCATTATCTACTCTTCATCCTCTTCTTTCATAATGCCTACTCAGCAGCTTTATAATTAATGTTTAGTAATCAATCTGCCAGAATTGAAGTAGATTAAAGAAGATTTAAGCTACACATTGTAATAACATTGAAGGAAACCAGAGGGCAAATAAACGCTTTCAAAAGCTAAATCTCGGTGTTGATTAGATATCTGTGTGATCAAGAGGCCATTAAAAAATTAACCTTGTAAAAGTGGAGAATATTAAATTATTTTCTAAAAGTTCACATTAAATTACTACAAAACACTTTAGTTCATTTTAAAGGTAAAGTGAACTCTTTTTTGTCTTGACCACCTAGAATGTTGTTTCTATCTTCTTGTACAGAGCATCTTTGATTAGGCAGTCTGTGTTCACATGATGCTTTCTGTCTGTGTTAATTGGTGTGGCTATCCATGCTTATGTGTGTGTATCAGGTACATATACCTGTGCCCACAAGGAATACATGCTACTGGCTCAACCAAGGAAGCTTGGCCATGGAGCTGCTGCAGGTCTGTGTCTCTCAGGCTACTGGATTCAGTGTCTCCTAACAAAGGTGACCAAAACCACAAGTGTACATGAACCAGGCAATTTATCCATGTATTAATGCATCTCCACATCTATATGTTTAAAATGTGTCTGCAGGATTAGAAATGGCACTTAGACTCAGCAAGACTTTTCCAAGATCAAGTCAATTTGAAGAATGTAACAGAGAAGCTTGTGTCACCAACTTTTTTAGACTAAGTGCTGCTAAAACACATCCTTGTGACCACTAAAAATTATTTTGTTTCACCTAACCTGGATAGTCACTTCCAAATATGAGAGATCACACAAATGTCCCTCTCTTGCTAATGGGAAGAGAATCCACCCATGTGGGAACGTTTAGGAGCCATCTTATTTTGCACAAAGCAAAGAAGAGTCTTTGGAAAATGTTAGATTTCATGCCCAGTGAGATGCAAGACGCTTTTATGTAGCAGTAATATATGTCAATAGCCATGGCATCAGGCGATTGAAACATGGAATTTGTCTTCTGGGTTTTTGTTTCATTTTGTTTATATTATGGAACCCAGGTGGATCTATCTAAGCATTTATTTTTAATATCACAAGACAGATCTCTCCAGAAATTTTCAACAATGAGACAGGATGTGATAAGAGGTCAAGGTTCTCAGTGTGAAAAAATCAGACATACCCCAAGACAATGATCTTCAAAAATACAGGTTTAAACAAATGGCTTTTAAATACCTTTCCATAGAGACTTAGCCTAAAGAACAACATGATACAAGTTTTATTCCTGTCCTTAGGGCCGTTTAGACATCAGTACATATGTTCTATTTTTCAGCACTCATATAAAAAACTTACCTTGTGTATCAACAGTGCATATGGCCCAGAATTATGTGCATTCATGGAAAGCTGGCCATTCTGCCATTTTGGAAATTCTGGTTTCTGGCCATCTGCCATTTTGACAGTGCAGGGTTGTCTTCAGTACTGTATCAAAGACATTAAGCAAATAACATTAAATAACTTAATAGAAATAGGGAGAACCTGAAACAAAAACAAGTCTGATAAGCTGCTAAGGCTTTGAAACAAATTACATGTGTAGTTTTTTCCTATATTTAAATTTTATTACAGAAAGTAAAACCTCAGGTTTAGACAAATCTTATTATTTTTTATTTAAATTACAATCCCTTTGATTTGGGCTACAAAAATCATACTTCAGAAGAACAATGCCATGGCTATGAAATAAATTCTATGTATTTCTGCAGGAATGCAGCACTTGTGGCAACAGTGTAGAAAATGCCTTCATCTTAGGTTGACATTAGTAAAGAGTAAAAATGCTGTAGTCCTTTCCTAGTGACCACCTTATGTTACAACATAAATGAGGCCTGCTGTAACTCAGATCTTGTCAAACTCAGAAGCAAACAGATTGGTTTGCCCGCCATCCTCCCTATAATAATGTTTAAAGTCCTCAATAGCAATACACATTTGAAATCAGATTTCAAAGTACTACTTGAAAGTGGTCTTCTCTAACGTTAAACAGATGCAGAAAGAGAGAGAGCAAAAGTTTTTGCTGTAGTCACTATGCAGATCTGCAACTGAACTGGAAACAGGCTCCAGTTCTAAGCCCAGTCCAAAACCCTGCCTTGTAGGTCACACTGCTAAATTTAGGGCAAATTATTTTATATAAAAGTCATACTTGCAATGTAATTGAAATCACCAAGAGTGCCATTTTCCATGCAGTCCCATTAGCAGCCTAAGGAAACATCTCTGAGAGCAACTTCTGAACCCACCACCTAATTCCCCTCACATTTAGCAGAAGTGTTGAGATAATTAAGCTCCTATTATCACTATGCTAATKATGAGAGATACTTGTAATTGCTCTGAATGAAGGAAAAGTTCAAACCTGGTTTTACACCTTGAGACTCCTTAAATGTGTTCCTACTGGCAGAGACAAGTTTTTTAGTTTTTGTCCTTTTGTAATAGCTCAACACAAGGAAACGAGGCAGGAACACTGTCTCTCCTGTGCACCACTCAACAGCTTTCTGCATCACAGAGACAAGACATTGGAGAGGAGCCAGTGTACAGCCAGAAGATTGCAAGGGTCTCCTAGAGCAACCAGCTGTGAGTTCAATTGTAAAGTGATTCCTTCAGCCAGACAAAAATTGTCATCTAGACTGCAGTTATTCAGATTAAGCTTCTATTAACAGCTGGGTGAGGATCTGAGGAACACTATAAAATACTTTATTTTTTAATTACTTCACCAGTTTCTTTTGGACAAGAGTTTTTTTTGACACCTTCACAAGTCATAGTGAAGGTAAACAATGAGGAGACAAAGGCAGATTTATAATTGAGAAAATATATGTTATTTAACATTTTAGAGGTAAAAGAGAAGATTAATAGAGTAACAAATGCTTTCAGTAATTGAATACTTGTTCAAGTTTTCATTACACAAAGTTCCAAACCAGTCACTATCATTTAAGTGAAGTGTTTTCAATTTTACAGATATTTCTGAAATGTTCTTTCCAGGGTGACATGAAAGTTTGGAAAGGAATTCAGTTATTCAGGGACCTGAAATAAATCTTGGTGGTTTCGTGTTCTTTGTTGAATGGTTTGGGTGCATTTGGGTTTTTCACTGGAACATCGAGCAAAGCAGATTTTTTCACAACAATCCTGACTAGCTGGGCTCAACCACATCCTTATCTCTAAGTTTACACACAGCATTGGGACTCCTTAAGGGGGATGCTGATGAAGTGGGTTCCATGGCAAGGTTATATTGGGGGTGGGAGGGGTTGATAAGAGGGACTGCAGGGGTAGCCTCTGTGAGAATGGACCAGGGGCTGCCCCATCCCAGGCAGAACCAGATCCAGCTGACTTCAAAACAGACCCTTGGCTCCACAAAGCTCAGTCAGGCTGGTGGCACCTCTGTGAAAATATTTTAAAAAGGTAAAAAACACTGCACAGCAGCTGTGAGCAGGGAATGATAAAAATGTGAGAGAAACAACCTTCTAGGCACAAAGGTTATTCCTGTTTCCACATTGGAGCAGTTTCTGAAGGACTGCATCCCCCATGCTGGAGCCGGGGAAAATTGAGAGGAGGAAGGGGCAGCAAAGACAAAGTGCTATAAGCTGCCTGCAGACCCCATTCCTCAAAAGCTGTTCCACTTTTAGGAGGGAGGAGGAGGAAGAAGAGTCACAAACAAAGGAGTTAAGTTGAGCCTGAGAAAAAGGGAAGGTGGGGAAAGGCAGGTTTAGTTTTGCCTTTGTTTCTCACTATTCTATTCTCTTTCTAAATGGCAGTAAATTAAATTAATCTTCCCCAAGCTGAGCCTGTTTTGCCCATGATAGTAATTGCTGAGTGATCTCCCTGTTTTTATCTTAACTCACAAGCTTTTTCATCACATTTTGTCCCTTTGTCCTGCTGAGGAGGAAAAGGGAGGTAGTGGCTGTCAGGGAGTCTGGCAGCCAGTCACTCTCAACACACCACAGCTGGTATCATGGGACATCAAAGCATCCAGCACGGGGGAAATCAAACTACAGTAACAGTCAGTCTTCCCTTGTCATTGGTTATATCTTCTCTCATACACATATTTAAGTTTCATGGAACAATAAAAGTAACATTTGGAAATAAATACTGGAAGAAATAGGAAGGTCCAGGAGTTGACAGTTGCTGCATACCTGTGTCATTTTTTTATCCCAAATGATGTGCTTTTGGCTGAAGCCAGCTCCATCATAGCCCATTGCTTTCTGCCTGCAATCTTGCAGTGAAATCTAAACATTTCAGTCAGATGTCTGGCAGTAAACTGTCTCTTCAAATATTTCCTAGCTCCTGTGTAATATCTGCATGTGGATGTCTCAGACACCCATGGAATATCTTGAATGGCACTTACATTTAGGCAATAACAGTAAGCCCCACAGAGCCCAAGCAAGACTCTTGGCAGGAGGTTCACTCCCTCTTTTCTATGTGATTAAGGTCTAGTACATTCATAATTCACATATGAATTTGAAAGGGGAATCCATCAAGAAAAAGTTTACATGATTATATGTTTCATTAAGACTCATATCTTCTTACTGTTAAGCTAGCAACTCAGTGTCAGAGGCTTCCCATCCACCAGCATATTATGACTGAATTAATTTCATAATTGTTCATCAGTTTAGCAAAATTATCGCCACTTACTTTTCCCTTAACCATAAATAAATATCATTCCCATATTTTCCTCCTGTTCCTCACTGAATTCTTGCCAAGCTTCTCCCTCCCCTCCCCCATTTCTTCTCTTTATTGGCAAGTTTTCAAGGGCATTTGAAAACAATGTTGAGAAAAATCATGAGTGATCTACTCATGACTTCTATGGCAAGAACTGCTGCATTACAATTGCATGGGGAGACAAAAGCTGACAGCCTTTCTATGTTTCAGCAGCAATTTAAAGCTCTTAACCTTGAAGGCAATGGCAGCTGCTGACCCTCAAAGGCTGAATCCAGTTAGTGCTGAGCCAGAGAGCGAAGGGCTGAGCAGCTCTAAGAGCCAGCCAGGTCAACAGCAGCAGGAGGGCTCAGTGGGCCAAGAGTTTGTCCCCTGACTGATGATTTCTTAAAATTGCCTGAGCTGAAATACTGATTCAAGCCAAGTAAGTTGTTCTTGCAACTTGTTTCAGGCAGCAAAGTAAGGTACCCCATGGCTGTACAGTTAATAACTCAATTTAGGAGCTGGTCTTGAAGGGCCCAAAGTGACTCAATTCACCAGGACTTCCCTGGGAGCTGGTATTTGGCACTCTGTAGGGTCAAGCTCTAAAAACAAATACAAATCAAAGACTCCTCAGTTGACTTTTCACAAAGTGATGCAGTGAGAATCGGTCTGACAGATTAAAGTGATAAAGCCAGCTAAAATTTATGTTGTAATACTGAATATTTATTGCCCTGCAGTGTGTTGTAGCTGACAGACATCTGGCAAAATTCTGTCGTGGGTGGTGACTAATCTATAAGGGTGGTTAATTTCACTGGTAATTTGGCTGAAGCAAGACCAGTAAAGCCAAATTAAATCCATGGTAATGCTGTGAAGATATTCAGTATATGAGACTAAAAGACTTAAGCTACAGTCTCGTGTCTTTAACAGCTTATTAGTCCCTTGAACTAAAGCTACTGGAAAAATCTTCAGTGCTACACTTATTCGAAGCCTTTCTAATTTGTTCTGGGTCTTTGTTATAGGTTGCCCTTGGAGCTTTTTCTACCTGATTTTAATTAAGAATATATCTGAGCTTGGGAAAGTAATACCTGAAACAAAAAAGATTTGTAATGACAACAGTACAGGAAATAGTCATTTGTATTCAGAGCACGGAAGTGATGAGTGTTATTGCTAGCTGTACCCTTGATACCACAGCCATTTTGTTCATCTCTGTACAACTTGGTAGTTGAGTTCAAGTCTCATTGTTGTCGTTGTTATTATTGTTATTTCTAGGCAAATGCACTTGTGGGTTTGAAATCAGATATGTTTGAAGACTTTAGTATTTTGTTCTTTGCCTTCCCCCTCTTCCCCTTGCTAATGTTGTGATTCCAATCACTTCAGGGGGAAAAAGTTTACTGAAAGCTTACACACTGGCTCCAGGACTCTCTGAAATGGAATTGTCATCCTGCCAGTCCTCTGCAAAGAGGATTTTCATCAGCTGCTAACCAGCGCAGGACAATTCAGAAACCTGTTTTCAGTTCTCAATCCCACAAAAGTACCCTTTACATAACACCACACCCCAAAACTGTTTTGCACATCTCTGGGCTGGCATCTGGGTGGTCTGCCCAAGGGTTCAAAGATGTTTTGTGAGACGGGGGTAAAAAGAAGAGGATGACTTTGTTCCTCATTTTTTTTCAACATAGCTTGTCCCTAAAACCAGCAGAGGATGTGCTGAGCCCTGCATGGTGTCAAGTTCTGAACACTGCAATTCTCCGTCATTAATTTTAACTAAGACTTATATGTAGTCTAGTCACAGAGTAAAAGAACAGCTGTTAAAAATGTCTAGTTCTCCTTAAATTAAATGTGTTATAATGATGATTGCTTTTCTAAATATTCCTGCAGTTATTAGTACAGCAAAGGAATTTGAAATACTTAACTGCAAAACAATATTAGTAGATTGCATTTACTGAGTAAAAAGGAGATAATGTTACAAATTGTTCGTGCTATAACATGAATATTTAACATAACGTAAACTCTGACATTTTTTAGCACAAACAAGTGGCAGTGTTCTCATATCCTTTTGCACAGAAAATCTGTCAAGTGAACAAGTATAAACAGCAGTTTGGAAACAGTTCATGCCTGTGCTCACGTTTTATTAATCACCACAAACAGATTTGAGATCACGTAATCTGCATGAAGTATTTCAATATTATTTGAAAATACAGACTTGAAAAATTACATGTCCAGTTCTGATCTCACTCCATTTTTAATACAAATTATGATCATAAAGAGATTTGTTGCCATGTGTTAACACCATAGAGCCTATCATGAATATATTGCTTTGCTTATATCACTTAAGTGTTTGATCTGGGAGACACGACTCAAAAACATGTGCTGATTCTGCTTGTACCACAAATGGTGCCACAGGAGGCCCTGTGTGACCAACTCACTGTGTCATCCAGGGACAAGGAATCAGCTCAGTTCCCTCGCAGGAGGGCACTCATTATTGTGTCTCTCCTGGCAGAGAATTCATAACCATCTGGCTTCCAATTAAGCAAAACATACAAAAGTGCTTTTGCTGCTTTCAGTTGAAGCTGATTTACCCTCCCTGCAGTACTCAAAGAACTAAAGAGGGAGACAATGTCCAAGAGCTGAACACAAGACACCATACTGGAAGTTCAGATGTTTATTAGAGAAGGAATAGCATTGGGAACTTATTTCTAAACATGTTTGAGTTTTACATGAAACAGCCATTTGGTAAAACATTGAAATAGTAATTTCACGTAAGGACTGGAAAAGTAATCACCTCTCTCCCAGGAACCTGATTTCAGGATAAGGTTAAGGGCAGTGACCTCTACCAGGGAAATGAAAGCCTCCTGCCAGGGCTATGGAAGCTGCTCATGCAGCTCCAGAAAGAATTTGGATTTAGGACAGCAGCATACCTAATACTCTCTAGTGAGTAATGTGGAGCTATGTGCTAATCTCTGGTCCTACGGTGTATAGGTAGTCTCAGCATTTATTGGAGTCATGATTTATTAAGAACTGAGGGCATTTATCACCTGGCAGGTTCAGGGCTTTAGACAGCAACACATTTTCTTCTTCACCAAGAAGCTCATCCATAGCTGAGAAACTAGAGAAACTGGGAGAATTATTCAGCAGCACCAGCAACAACAGAAGACCTGTCTGTAAACCTTGGCAAGGCATCTCTAAGCACATTGAGCTTGCAACAGAGCCCAGCCATATTTCAGAAGCAAAGACAAGATGTTCGTGGTCAGACAAAAGGGAGAAACATTGCAACAGTCTGAGACTGGCACCCAGAAACTGCTGAAAATGCTCACTTCTGCCTAAACCCACTGGGATACTGCTGTACTTGGAGGGAAATGTAAGCCTGAAATGTAAGCAACAGTTGATAACCAGCTTTCCAAAAGGAAAGGATTAACGAAACCTACAATGTGTCCTTCCTCCTGGTTTCCCAACCTTATCACATGGCATCAGGAAAGGAAAAGCAATAACAGAAGCAGCAATAATATTACAGGCTGTGAGGTCTAGCAGGTCCCCTTTCCTTTGCTTGCTCACTCAGGATTCTAAAGGGAAATAGCTAAAGATGTACAATGGACTCATAGCAACCTACTTGGGCAGGCTGTGCTGGGGCAACGGGAGGTGTAGGAGACAGGGAAAGCTGCCTGTGAAGCCAAGCACAGGTGGCACAGTCCACTGGGGAGGAAGAGGTGCCAGGGAGCAGAGCCTGGTGCCTACCTGGCCACACCACCCACTCTCCAGAGCAGCTTTTGTTCCAGTGTGTTTGGATTGTTATAAAGTAATAATGTACCTGTGGTAACATCACAATTAAATCTTAATAACATACACTTCCTAAAGCACTGCCTGCGTATCTTCTCCTAAGCACCTCTGTTGAGCAGAGGGAACTATCAATGACTTAGAGAAAAAATGTATGTAAATGTGAACTGTAACAGATTTCCTGAGTCTATAAGCTGGAAGAACAGACAGAGGGTGACTGTGGGTTATACATTCAAATTGACAGTTTCTTATACAAAATAATATAACACTGAAGAGAAGCTGTTGTGTTTCCCTGATCTGACCAGACCATCACAAACCTTTCTGTGGGTTTAACCCCTCCTTAGAGCAGCTGAAACTTCAGCTGATCTTTCTTTAGCTTCTCAAACTGCACTTTTCATGTTTGTTACCTCAAAGCAACCGAACTGTCACTTCTGAAATCTTGCATTAGTACTTGTTTCTAAGCTTGTCAAGCATGAGAAGAAAGACAGACTTATCAGTGGAGTGAAGAAGAGCCTTATCCTCCAGCTGTACCGCTAGAGCATGATGAATTGGTGTTTAACAAAATTCCCTAGTGCCTCAGGCAATGGCACAATTAAATCTTAGTTTTGCTTTCCCTTTTCCTTTGTACTATACAAGTAAGAAACTTAGAAATAGCTGTAACTGTTACATTATCCCAAATCCCCAGTGGACAGAGCCTTAGTGAGGTATGAATAAATGTAAAATTTTATGTATTGGATTGTTCTGGAACAGTCCAAAGGTCTAAGAAGAAGTAAACTCTCCAGATTTGCAGGAAATAACATTTGAAGATATAATCTTTCCTTATATTCATAGAATCATAGAAAGGTTTGGACTGGAAGGCACCTTCTGGAAGATAATCTAGTCAAACCTCACATCATCTAGTCCAACCAGGTAGGCATTGGAGAAATCTCTGCAGTAGACTCACTGGTCTTTAATTGAAGGGTCTTTTTTGTCCCTTGGAAGCATTTGGTGTTGGCTGCTGTTGGAAATAGGATATGAACAAGACAATACATGTTTCTGTGTTCCCATTTTTGAATGCAAAAAGAGAAAAGAGTTTAAGGGAGCAGGTGTGACTTGTATTCAAATAAGGGTGGTGTACCTGGCTCAGTAACAAATTGCTTTTACTCTGTACCATGTAATTAAAGTAACATAGAAAAAAAATTGCTTGAGCTCTTCTGAATGTGTAGATCTGTGCAGTTAAATGCAATGATTGTATCCAATGAAAGTAAACACTTCCAAATTATTTGATTTTGAAGGATATGAGAACAGTAATGAGTTACTAACCATAAAGTTAATTTTCACTATCTGCCTGGTTAAGTAATAACATTTGACAAAATTGTCCAATTCCATATCTTTTCTAAAATTAAAACCACAGCATTAAACTGCATCATTAAATTGACACAGAGCAAAATAAAATGGCTCACTATCGAATAATAAACTTATTATGTTAGCTAAAAATATTGAATACCAAACAATTTCTGCAAAATCCAAAGGCAGAACTCCTTACAGTTATCAACTACAAAAAACCCCAAGTGATAGCAAATCTAATATTAAACACTGTGTTTTCATATTCAGTCTACTAATGTGAGAAGGTTTGCTGTACCTGTAAAGAGCAAACCAAGTTAAGCTTAATAACAACTATATTCATTGCTGTACTGAAATAGACATTAATAACTAACAGTTGAGAAAGTCACAGAGAATTACAACAGTATGATGTTTGGCTCTGTTACTTTTGGTTTTAACATGATTCCTGTTAATTAGGGACAATATTGACATAAAAAGTTGAAGTGAAAGTGACAATATTTCAGGACTAAAACCTGTTCCTCAGTCACTCATATTTATATGTTCGCAGCTCTGTCTGACAGAAACCCTACCGTAAGTGTTGGACCCGGATCATCTACAGATTATTTTCTCTTCTGGTGTTTCAGTCACAGGTATAATTCCCTGTGCCGCTCCCTCTCTAATATCTATACAGAGATTTTGTCTGGCCATGGAGGATTAAAATTAGGTTAAAATTCACTGGAGCAGGTGTATCGTTTGTGATTTGAAACAAAGTTTTCACTTCTGCAAGACTATTGTCTCTTCTGTTTGGATTTTACATATTTCATGGGAAAGCCTCCAGGAGTACATTAAGAAACATGACAATAATTTGTCACCTGTCATACCTTGAGGAAGGAATTGTATGTTTGGTGTAGTCTTTTGTTCATTTTCAAAAGATGTGTGCCTACTGCTTGTGTTCTTTGATTTTCTTGTTATACAGCACTGCATTTTTACATCTGACATGAAAGTTATGGAAGCCAGCATTCAACTTTCAAGGTTTTGCCCTGAAGGTAAATCTCAATATGTAGCTTCTAAGGGTTTGAACACGGCTGTCTTCTTGCCCTTTGGGACCACTAGTAAGGAGCTGTAGGACTCAGAATTGGAAATACTTCCTGTCTGCAGTCACCTGGCAAATACACAAAATCAGAGCACAGCTATTTTATGTCAGCTGAAGTTTTCCCTTTTTATTTTAAAAGTTTTCTCAGGAAGTCACTTAGTGCAAGAAAGTTTACCAGTGTCCAACTAAGACTGCCAGGGCATCTACACTACAGCTATTCTGTAATAGCTGGCCACTCCAGCTCCTCTTGATCTCCAGTTCCCTCAAGACTTCATTTCAGCCTATAAAGCTGGTTTCAGATTTTTCTCTCTCCTCTCCATCCATTTAAGTGTCTAAATTTCTAGACCATACAAACCCACGAATGCTAGTCAATCCCTTCCAGATACTCAGCAAAGAAACATTTGAAGATGCATAACTATCTGATTTAAAGAAAACCTCCGAAGTTCCACATTTTAAAGATAGTATTCATCTTTTAAGGACATACAATTTTATCCTGTTTTAAACAATGTTGAGGAAACCCCTTTTTTTCACCTGTCCGTTATTCCTCACAGTCTTTGCCCAGGGTAAATTTGCTTTAAAAGACAGGAAAATAAACTTAGAAATAAAATTTTAGATGCCTGAATGTTTATGAATTTGGTTTACATTTTTATAGGAAGAGTCTCCTAATATGGAAAAATCTGAGCTAATAACACTTTGACAGAATTTTAAATCGCCTGCTTTACATGTATCAAGAAGTGTTGAACAGATACTGAATTTACAATATATTTATACTGTCAACTTGAATCTGTGGATTTTTGTCAGGGTGCAAGGGAAGAGGAAATTCCTAAAGAAATCCTTTCATATATTGGGTGCTTTAATCTTCTCTATCATCTTTCACTCCCACCACATTGCTTTTCCATCACCTGCTCTGATGTTAATCAGAATGACTGGGTCATCCTCTTTTATAAGCTTGCTGGATTAATTCTTTTTCAAGGTCATCTGTGAATTGACTTTAGTAAGCAATTATAAATTGGATGATATTTTAATATTCTACCCTCTCTCTGAGCTTTAATCTAGAAGTGACGAGAGACAAAAAGAAACCCAAAGGGCATTTTAGGAAGCAAGATGATGAACACCATTATCTACTACCTTTATAATTTCTCCTGCCCTAGACACCCTTATCTTTCCCACTGAGTTCAAAGGAAGCTGAGGGAAATTCAGCATCTTCCAGAAACAGTGCTTTAGTCTTTTAGCTGGTGTATCTTCCTATGATCTCTGGAGAAATCTGTTGATATTGGTATTTGAGACACTTAAACTTGGCATCCAGAATTCTGTTCTATTACAACGTGTCTTTACTAAGGCAACAGAAGTTTCTATCTCCTCTCTCTCTCATGTTGCTTTTTGAATTTTAACATTAAAAGGCAGTATTTTCCTTCACTTTATTTTTAAAAGAATTTGAAACAGTTTAGGAAACTGGTTTTGGACCACCACCCCGCAGTAAACTATTAGATACCTGCAGAACCTTGGTATGCCTTTCTCTCTGACCCCTCACATAGCATCAGTACAGCTGCCTTAGGTCTCAACAGGTTTGTGAATTATTCACAATCTTTTGCAAGACTATGAGGAAAGTTAGCAATTCTGTTGTTTTAACTTAAAAGACAGATAGAACGACAAATGGAGAACATGGTTGCAATAGAATGTGTTCCTCAAGGGGAATACTAATGTTTGCCCATGAGGATACTGCTAGGTATCAGACTGTGCTAGGGCAAGAGGAGATAGCTCAAAATGTTCATGGTGCTGTCAGTACACTCGACCTATATAGTCAACAGAAAACCTAGAAGTAAAATTTGCTCCATTTGCATCAGTATTTTGAGGAAGGAGTGAGTTTTGTTTGGATCAGGACAGGCTTGAATCATTATTTTGATGCAGAACTATGTCAAATTCTGAGGTTTGCTGGGCTTTTGCTCTAAGCCACAAACAAGAGATAACAGCTGCTTAGTGTTTTAATTTTGTATTCACAAGAATTGCAAACAAAGAACAAAATAAACAGCTTATACTATGAACCTTTGTTCTTGCTCCGGTTATGACTGTTGATTTCACTGTCATTTAGTCCTGCCAAGGGCTGATACACATAAAATCAAGACAATAAATGCAACTCTTGTCTGTCTCCTTTCTTTACAGTTTCTTTTTGAAGGTATGTGCCAAGCAGATAGTGCTGGAAAGTAACTGCTTGCTTTTTTCAGCAGAGCTTATAAATCACAGGTAACTACAGTGCATGCTGCTCCGTGCTCATCCAGCCATTATCAGGCAGATGACTGCAGGAATGAGAATTAGGCTCAATTTCCTGCCCAGACATAGGCGGGACATCCTGAGACTATCCAATTTAAGAATTATGACATTAGGGCAATGAAGCAGAAGAGTCTTAGGCTATCATCAATAGTGTGTAGCAGTCTCTCTCCAGACTATATAGATTGATTTTTTTAATGCTTATAATCTGCATATGCTTACAATCTCAAGATAATAAGAAAGTTGCCTGTTACTCTATACACCCATATCAAATATTTTTATCTAAAGAACAGGCTGCAGGCTTAGTGTCAGGCAAGCTGGAACACTAAAGCCCCAGTAATTTCAGTAACCTACTTCTGTGTCACTGGATAATAGCCACTTTTCATTTCTGATGTGTGTAGTAACAATAAAATGTCAATTTAAGAGATTTTTTTAAAAAATGCATTCTTCTAAACTAAAAATGCTGTTTTCTCTTTTTGAAGGAAATTTTGACATTTCCATTTCAATGTCTTCTCCAGAAACTATAAATTTATACTTTCCAATATGCCCTAGATGGCATTCAAGCCTTTCTGAATTTAGTGGTAAAATTCCAACTACTTTTAATGGGACTAAGGATTTTCTTTTCCACATATGCATATTTACACAGGTGTTCTTAAGGCCACACACTTGGGTAGACCACTTTAGTTCAGTGTTCAAGTATTGTTTTTCCAGGATCCCTGCTCACTCAGCCTCTTTCCCTGCTTTTCAGACACAGAGGGTTGTTGTTTTAAGTGGCACAATCTACATGCGGGGAGACCCTGCAAATTCAGACACAGGATCTATTGCTTATGCACACAAAGGATAACCGTAGAGGCCCAGAGGAGTTCCCTCCCCTTAAGGGTGGGTTGTCACAATATTCTAGAAACCACACCCTGGAGTACAAACTGGGGTCAAATAAGTGACCTTAGAAAACATGGCACTATAGCAAAAGAATGACACGTAGCTCCAAAATGTTTGTCTTTCTCCATTCAGACTTCAGAATGAAGCCATTCCATCCAAGCCTGCTCACTCTTTGAATTGAATACTGTCATCACTGGAGCAGTTAAATTTTACTCCTGGAAAGTTTAATTTTGTGCTTGTGTGCCTGACTATTTGAGATGTATTACGCACTGCATGTAGCTGCTTGACACAGCCGTGGGCTTTCATGCTCTGAGCAAGCAGCTGTGCTTAACAGGAGCAATGAAAGTGAGCAGTCTGTGCCCGGCACAGCTGTAGCCACAAACAGGTTTACCAGTGACCACTGCAACAGCCAGGAAATCTGGATGTGACAGGGGTATGACTAGCAGCCCTGGATTTGTTGGAGCCCCTGAGGTTATTGCCCCTGGGCAGTGGGCAAAAGGGGAGGATGCGCATCAAAGGTGGTAACGT
The DNA here is from genome assembly GCA_018881555.1 of Amblyornis subalaris. NCBI lineage: Eukaryota > Metazoa > Chordata > Aves > Passeriformes > Ptilonorhynchidae > Amblyornis > Amblyornis subalaris. The sequence continues at coordinate 7,275,631 of JACAXG010000019.1, forward strand.
CTCGGGTCAACACAAGTTCAGTATTCCAGTAAGTCCATCTGCAAAAGCCTTAACTTGCAAACATATGGACCAGGACAGCATACGCTGAGATGTGTCACGTGTCTTCCAGATGCTTCGGTGCTCTCACAGCCCTGCAATCCACTTCCACTATCCTCCTTCATATCTTTTGCCCAGAATTCTGGAGCACAGAGATAGACCCAGACTGGCGAACTGCTTGTCTTGGGGGTTTTCCTCCTGAGCAGGCAGTGCAGTACTGGTCCCAGCCACATAAAGGACGATTCCGAATTCTCTGAATGCCTCTTTTCTCTCTCTCTCTCTCTCTCTTTACCTATTACTGGAATGACAGAATTCAAAGTGAAGACTTGAAGACTTGGCTGGGAGGGCATGTTTTCAGTCTGCTCAGTGTTTTTGCACAAGAGGTGTCTATCAGTGATGCAGCGGTGTTTCCCTGGACACTGTGGAATTTGGGGGTCTGCACACATTGCACTGCAAAATGACTTATTTTTACTTTCTAAGATGATGAAGAAGCCATAAATCTGTAGAAACTTACACCATGAACAGAGTGAGCCCTAGAACATAAAAAGAAGAGAGAGGATCGCACACCCATTTATTTTGCTGTCCTATTTCCAGCATTGTGTGAATTAGGTCTACAGATTTCACATTGGTATTCAGGAGGTCATTTGTCACACACAGAGAAATAAATTAGAGAGAACATTAACGGTGACAAGCATACAAGACTACTGAACAGCACAAGCATTTCAATCCTGTTGGGAATGAGAAGAGCAAAGTTTCACAGACCTCTGGTCCAGTTGCCATAAATCCAGCATATCAGCAATGAATGCATTCAAGCACACCTGTGAACTGTCATTGCGTAGATTCATATAATTAATATGTGTGACTATACAAGTCTAAATTTAAAGTCTAAAGTTAAAGATCTATATAAAGCCTACTTTTCAAGGAAGGATGTTTCATGTAACATTTGCTTGACCTAGAAAGAAGCAATATAAATTATTTTAAGGTTCCTTAACTGTGTTTAACTCATTTTCCTGAGAGAAACTGAAAATCCAGTGGCTGTTACAGACTTTTCTTGTGCTTATGGCATAGTCCCTTTGCACTAAAAACAAAAAGAAAAAAAAAGAGGAAAAAAACCTGTGTATGTTGCATGACCAGTTATAATTAAACCAGTAAGCTAATCTTTAGTGTCAGGACAGGATCAATTCTCTCTGTAGTGACTAATATAACCAGTCTGGCAAGAGGATTCAGAGTCCGAAGGTTTATCTCATCTTCTCTCTCCTTTGCTTGTCTCCCACCAAAGGAGTCTGGCTAAATCAAAAACACCAACCAAGCCCCCTTCCTAGGCGGGGGAAAACCCCTGGAAATGTTATCCATCATGAGCAGTGACTTGAAGTCACAATTACTTAGGAGTCTTTATTAAAACATAGTGTTGAGATTTTAGCTAAGATTAAGTACATTCATTCTGTTAAGTTCTCTTAAGCTGACATGGAAAGTCTTTGGGAATTACTGAAGTAATTTTTTTTCTTTTTTTTTCTTTAATATTTAAATGCTGAAGAATAAAAATCACTTTTTTTGTACACTGGTGCAAAGCATGGGAAAGACTAAAACCAGTACATTTAAAAGTGGATGATTCTCACTGTCTTTATAGCAGCAAACATTGCCATGTTGGTCCTGATGTAGCAAGAGACTAACAGARAACATTTCAGAAAAAGCACTGTTTCTCTAGATATTTCTGTAAGAGCTCTTTCCTTTGGAATGCAAATTGAATATTGCAGACAGGCCTTAATTTAGTATTGACTTCAAAGGAACAATCTCTGTCAAATGTACCGTGTTCCTAGCTTGTTTGAAGATGGAGACATACCGACGCCCTTCCTGTCAGGCAAGAAGGAAGGAAAAGAGGTTTGTTTAGTCAAATGCCCACTGGTTGCTTTCCAATACATCAGAAAACTGGTATGTATTCAGTCTCTCTAAATAAGAAAAAGGAAAAAAATAAGACAGCTTAGTGATTAATATGTTTACTTGAATGTCACAGATGTATGTTCAAATCCTTCTTCTGTCAGACTGTGGAGCAGGGATGTGAAGCAAAACCCTATTCTTGACGAGAAGATCAGTCAATTTTAGTTGGGTTTCTGCATCTGTCTCTCCTGACAATTTTTTTTTTCAGTGGCTATAAAACACAGAAATAATCATTGCAGCAGAAGTAACTCTGCTTTGTCATGAAAAACGCCTTAACCTTCAGGCTACAGGATTTCCTTTCTCCGTCCTTTTGCTATCTGACTGCATTTTGTGCAAGGCTTTTTATGCATTAGGCAAATTAAGCTGATTTTATTCTTCTGAGATCAAAGAATAAGCATAATATAGAAGCGACAATTCTTGTCAAGTGTAAAGTCAAGCTGCACACGTGTCTAATGGGAAAAATGTAAAGTAATTTACAGGAAGGAAAATTAGTGTGTAGGGGAGGTGCCTCTAGAGGGTTAAATCACAGCATAGCAGAAACTTTGAAGATCCATTCTTCAATTGGAAGTTGTAGCATGATGCCTAAAATCCTTTATGGATCCAGTTGGGTGCCCTCAGGGTAAAATATGAAGGCCAGTCAGAAAATACATAGGGTGAAAATCCAGTGTAGAGCAAATCCATTGACTTCAATCCTTTCCTCCACCCCTCCATGTGAGGGCACAGCTGCAGTCCCATGACACTGCCACCTCACCCTTATGCAGTCTCCTTGTACCTGACCTGTCCTCCCAGGAGAAGTGTCTTTGGCATGCCTAGACTGCCCTGAAGGATCAGGCACAAGCAGAACGTGCTCTGCCAAATAAGAACATCTTATTTGTAGCTGACACACAGTAACTATTGTTCTTGGGTTGTTTATGCTTTATTCCCTGTGGCATCTGCTAATATATTCTTGGTCTGAGTCTTATCTTTTTCTGACACACATCAGAAGCACTTCTAAACCTCTGGGTGGAGAAGGGTTTGACATTTCTAGTTCAGATCAATATCACATCAACAGAGATGAGTCAAACACTTGCAGCTCTCATTCCTGTATTATTTATTCACATTCAATTGTCTCTCACCTCTTATTGACCTTTTCTATCCAACTAATATAAAACCAAGGCCCTTTGAACCCAAGTGCCAAGTGGTGCAGCTGGATTGCAGGCTATCTATTGTCCTGAGTAATGGGCAGCTAAAGCAACAGCACACAACGTGGCACTGCTTGTTCATGCCTCACCTGGGAAAATGCTGCTGAATGTGAACTAACCTCCCAGGGAACTTGGCCTGTTTGTGGAGCTCATCGGTACCTAAATTAAATTCCCGCAGACCCTAGCCTCTCCCCCCACATCATAGTGTGTCCGATGAGCACCAAGCAGAAATTACTGTCACTGTGCTTTCATACCACATAAAAGTAGACAAAGTGTATGATGGCTGAAATCTGAAACCAGCAGAGCAGTGAGGACAGTCTCTCCCCTCATAGACAAACCCCGAACCATGGTGATCTTCAAGGGCAGCCTCTGGCTGGCATCACTCTAAATGACACCAGGAAATGAGGCCACTTTTTGTTTTCACATCCTATTATTCATGGCTTGTTTTAAATGTGATTATATGGCTACTAGGGCTGTTCTTTGTCTTCAGCTAAACAGTAGTTAGGGCTTTATTTTATCGTATGAATAGATGCATGTCTTTCTCAAGGGTTCCCAGAATATTAGGGGAAGAATATGAGCCATTGAGACACGGGCGGAATGGGCATACACATGGCCACTGGGCACACAATTTGCACATGTGCATTTTTCCTTTCACATACACACACCCACCACAGAACAGATTAACAACAGGCTCAGGTGGGAGTCAGTCTGCACAGGTCTACAGGACAGGATGTTCACGTGTTGTCTGCAGCCCTGAGATGATCATATCAGCAGTACAAGGACTGTATCTTTGCTGCTACTGTATGATATAATCTAATGGAAATAATAAGTCAATCAAACCAGGGCCTGGCACACAACCATAATACAAAAACTAAAAAACTATATCAAAATTACAGAACCTGCTCATGGATGAAAACATAGATCGAGTCTACCTTGTGAATGCGTAATTGCTAACGTATGGAATATGTGACTGTGTCCTGAAACGAGTTTTCTTTGATGCCTTTAGTGTTGATAAACCTTAATCTTCGAAAAACAACATTCTCATTTGTCATAACAGAGGTATTTGTTTCATTTAAATTGGGAAAAGCTGTCAGAGCTGCTAGGATTTTAACCTTCACATGAAAGAAAGGGAAGACACATCCACTATGTAGACCACGAATCATTTCTGGAAAATAAAAGATAGGAATTTAATTTTCCTATTTTAATTAGACACAGGGTAGCACCCCAGTCCTGAATATTCTACATCCTGGTGTGTGTGAATTCCAAAGTCAGACACTAATTTTTTTCCTTGAGCCTATCTGCATTCAAAATGGACTTCTTGCAGAGCATATAGAGAACTCCCTGTCTTTATTTCCTGTAAAATTTCAGGCTCCTAGGTATCATCTTATGAGTATAGAGCCATTTAGCATAGCAAGAGTGAGTACCACTGAACACACATTTAACACACAAGTGCAAAGAACAGCACTGTTGGTCTTTTTACCATGATAAACAGAAAAAGAAAAAAGCCATGTGCCATACAGCAAGACCCTCTTAAAATCTTCTTCAATAGTACACAAATACTCTGCTTCTATCTCTTCCAAGCAAACAATGAGGAACGTTTAAAACAGACTTTCTTGAGAAGGAAATGCTTCAAGAATTGCCATTATTTAAAAAGGGAAAGGGGGAAATGCATCAGTAAAGTGAACTAAAGCCTTTTTTGTCAGTCTAGTCTCACAAAAAGAATGGCAATAATTACTTCCATAAAAGGTATGTTTACCTCCCATAATCTCCATGACAACAATTATTTCACTAGGCTCAGAATATTCTTCCTTCCTTTTATTTTTTTTTTTCATTTTGAATTAGCTGCTTGTGTAGACAAGCATCTGCTGCCTCTCCATCTCACAGCTGCTCCTTCTTGCTTTTATTCTTACTAGTCTGTATCCCTCACCCATTTTCAAGCAAACACTATAAGACTCTCTCTGAAATGGTCAGTCTGGGCAAAAGGCCAGGAAGTGAAATCAACTCTTTACCAATAGATTTCCTCCTATTTTACTTTATTTCCCTAGGAAATTTTGCCTCATCCCCAGAAGCCTGCCACTCCTAGAAGTTTGTTATAGAATTACAATACCATAAGAAGTTACTAAAAATATGGGCATTTCTCACTTCAAATGGAAATTCACTCATTTCCAAAAATGCTTTTATTTAGGTCAAAATCTGATAAAATACTAGAAACCTGTAAAAGGATTGGGGTAAATCTGTATGAGTCTCTCATTCTTCTCTTTTGCTTGCTTTTTTCCTAGGATGAGAGGACATCACAACTCAACATTTTTCCAGGCCTTCAAAACCTACGGTTTACATTGGCTACTGATAGCACCCCTGTGGACCAGGAAGTAAGATGGCATAAAGGTGGTGTCKAACTCATTATGACAATAATGCTTTTTAAGGATGGTCTTTGAGCTACAAAGTAGCTTCAGGTTGTGAACATCCCTCAGGATCCCACAGCTGCCTCAAACAATATTGAAGACCCATGCGCTGTCTTTATGCGGTGCCTCTTACCTTGGCTGTGGTTGTTCTCTGCTCTGTGCTGACAGCCCTGCACCACCTGGCATCAGGCTGCTGTGGGGGCTGCCCAGCTGTGCAAACACACCTGCGGTCACCAGCACCAGCTCGCACACCAGCGCTGCCACACAGGGCAGCGGCAGCAGGGACATGGCCCTCGGCTCCCTCTGCCACTCTGGGATTTCAACACTGGTGAATGATCTCACTTCTCCTGTCTTGTCTTTTTATTTCTTCCCTATTCTCTTCTTTTTCTGTCTACTCCCTATTTTCCTGCCTACTCATTTTTTTCTGTGCTGCAGCTCTCTATTCCCTTAACTTACCGTGCGCTGCATTCCCAGCCCTCCCCTCCCCTCCCTTCCCTTCCCCTCCATTTCTCTCCTCTCACTTTTCTCTTCATATATAATGAAACATCAAAATACAGGGACACACAAACACACAATGGAAAGCTCGGTTTTGCAGCACACGGACACTTCACATGGACCCATAAGATCTGTCAAACCAGTTAAAGCTCTGACCACTGCTGAGTGTCTGTTATTCTATGTAGGAAGAGAAGACGATGCAGGGAGGCTTGATCATACCACGACGCATTTCAGTGCTTTTGCTATTTTTGACATTGTTTACCGCAAGATAGAGCATATGGCCATACCTGCCTCCCGTTCTTGTGGACCCCCTCACGCCAATGTATACTCAACACAAAGCTCATACCAGACACTGCTACGTAATACACAAGATGTGAAGAATTTGGAGGCTGGGATGGAACTAGTATGAAACTAGTCAAGAACTAGTCAAGAAAAGGAAAGGAGTAAGCTAGAGTGAGAATAAAAAATATTTATACTCTACAGTATTTTTGGAAAAGATTTAGTGTGTTTAATTTGAGAGTTCTGGAGTTCATTTCCCCTAGTTAATTACAGAATTGGAATCTTCCTTAATAACTCATTAAAGATGAATGGAAGTGTTAACAGAATACATTATTTTCTTGCATGCTTAGCAATAGAAACACGAACAGGCTTTAAGGGGAACATATGTATATTGGGTAATGCTACAGCCACATCAACACAGTTCATCTACTAAATGTCCCCTTAGCAGGTCAAGATTAGATATATTTTATGTCCATGTCATAAATGTAACAGATATACCACTATGTTCATAGCAGCAGTTAAATACCATTCTTTATTATTAAAGAAGTCCCAGAGTTATGTGATAATGTCATTGGAAATTGTTATTACAGTAGACAGAGACTTGCATAACCCCTGCTGGGTTGTCTTTTCCAAATTCTGTAAGTGAACCTTGTAATCTACGAAGTCCTTTTGAGAGATAAATAATTAAATTCTTACGACCATGAAAGTTGTTACAATAAGACAGAAATTCTTCTTTTCATTTTCTATCCTGTTGCCTGGAAAAGTAACAAAAGCATGCCGGATTCCACTCGGGATTTTTACTCCCTGTTGCAAGCTGTTTGACTGAATGCAGAGAAATTAATGAGAAATCTCCTCACACTGTTGAAATGAGACAGTTCTGATTGACTTCAAGAGGGTCTTATTTTTAAATCTTAGGTATTTTCTTAAAGAATAATAAAACTGTTTAGTGAGAAAATACTTTGTCTAAATACAAGTTACGTGTGAAATGTAGAGCTGCCTTATTTGATAAACCATATATATATTTATATAATGTATAAAATACCACAATATAATATACCATACATACATATTTTAACATAATATAGATACTGTTTCATGAATCAGTGACAAAAGGAGGATTTAACCCATAATTTTTGAGGCACACTGCCAAATGACAGCAATTCTCACTTGTTCAAAATACCTGTTTACATTGGGTTATTTAAATTATTGCCTGTATCTTAGCAGAACACTGAAAGATGGGGAGTAAGTTTTGACTTTACCCACAACAAATTCAGCAGAAGGATGTCTGGATCCAGTAGAGATACTAGTTGGGACCAGAGGGAAGGGGAGAGCTCATAGGGACCGTATAGCCTGTCCGCTGCCAACTGGTGTAGACTCTGTGAGGCTGCAGCAAGCTAAAAGGCTGGAGCCCTGCAAACAGGCAGTGCTGCCAGAATATTGATCTTCCTTTCTTGCTCCCTCTCTGTATAGTTTCCAACCCCAAAGAAATCTGTATCATGCAACAGACAGCAATAGGTTTCTTTACCTGTGCAGGCCAGGTAATAAATGGAGGTGCACATCAGCAGCCCTCCTTTACACTAGCAGAAAAGATAGCAGCTTCTGATGTTAGACACTGTCTCCAGGTTTTGTGGTGTAATGGGCATACAGATCTATTTCCAGACATTTTCCTGTATCCCCTTTGGGGAAGAGAAATTTACTGTTCTTATGCTCTACACATTTTAGTGTGACACCATCATTTTACTTCTCCCTTTCGAAGCAGGGCAGATCTCTTTTAGTGTGCCATCCATCTACCTCTGAGAAGTAAAATATGGCTCTTAGCAAGATCAGGATACTGTATCTCTCAACAAGACTACTTCTAATGTACATACACCCCCCTTAGGCCCTAGCAGTGGCAAAGTATGTGCTGGTATATGAATGACATATTTCCTGGTTAGTTGCAAAAAGAATAGTTTTAATTTACCTTATAAAAATACAAAAGGAATCGACCATAAAAGAGAAAAGTAGTTTTATTAATTCAGCACTTCTCTCACTACTCCTTAGGAAGAATGTACATATTATTATAAGATAGATACAGTTACATAATGAAATAAAAAACCCCAATGGCTCTTAATAAAAATGCAATTAAAGAAAGCCACTCTTTTTTCAAGGGCTCAGATCTTGCAGGAAAAAGACTAAGGAAAGACTACACCTAAATAAGGTTTTTACCACTGAAAACAACAGCTACATTAGACCTTATAAATCAATCAGTCACAACATTCACATTTGAGTAATAAAGACTTCTTTATATGTAGAAGTTTAGTTGCCTCACATGTGGACTGGTACCAGCATTTGTGTGGGAATAACTAATCCTCTTCTTCAAAAAAGGACACCTTCAGGAAAAGCCCCACGAAGACACTTAATGAGTGATTTCTTATTTACCTAAATCTAAGAACTAGGAAGAACAATAAAAACCAGAGGAAGAGTTGTTTTCTGGAGATCCAGTAGACCTGGTATTTTTAAAACATTTTTCAGGACTCTCAGGAGCAGCTGTAGGAGAGAAGAGCAGGTATACAGGCAGGTAGAGTAGAGGTACAGCAACCGCCCGTTTTCAGCTGGCAAAAGCCTTCAGCTTTGGCATACAGTGTTTTCATCTTTCTGTGCGGTACGAGTTCCTTCCATGAGATTGGACTGCCCAGGGCACTGATGGCTAACCTGTTGTTTCTAAACTGGTTTGCCAGTTTGCTGGTTCAAATATAGCCTAGGAAATAAAAGTCATGGCCTGTGTGAAATGAGCCAGTAATAGCCATCAATTACCTGGTGGAGAGGCCATCCCAGATGGCCCAAATCATGCCCTTGGCTGACAGCTGAGAAGAGATGCAAGGGAGTAAATGTTTTCATGGACTGAGCTGCATTTTCCTCCCCAGGGACAGTCTGAGGTTTGAAGAATACCATGCAAATTTTAGGGCTTCAGATTATCCTTTCTATTTATAAAGTTTAGCTTCTATTCAGCTATAATAAATGAGCTCAATTTTGAAAGAGAAAACAAAGCGAAGCTGTAGGATTGCAGTGGAATATTAGGCAAACCCCTGTAAGCATTTCCCAGTAAGATGGCAATAGTAAAGCTGTAGCAACCTCTCTTCTCTCTCAAACCTATCAATCAGATTTGGGGAAAATGGCTCCAGATACTAAGTTGACAGGTATGCACAGAATCACAGCTTTTGTACATCATCAGGAAAACCAAGTGACTAAAGGAACAATTCATTTGGTTTGGGTACATTTAAAGCTGGATCCAGTGAAGAACTAGCGATCTGAATAGGAGGTGATAAAGCTTCCAGATGCAAAACGAGTCGCATCTTTCCAGCTTAAAATGCAGACAGGCAGTGAGAATCTCCATGTGCTGACCCACAGAAGCATATGGCTCAATGCCTCTGTTCTAATACACCATGGAGAAGAATGAATGCAGGAGTGACAATTCCAGTAGGCAGCAGAGCTCTGAATACACAGCTGCTACAACACTGTAGACTTTGACTTGGGTGGCTGTTATCATCTCGACACCTTGATTAACCAAAAATCTGATTTCATCTAGAATTAAACCAACGAGTTCTTGTTTTGTTATGAAAACCTATTTTCCATAAACCCAAGTCTACTGGCATCCAAATTTATATTACATTCCCAGCTGCATGTAGCAAATTTAACATAATTATTTTTACCAAAGCAGTTTAATAGCTCTTGAAATATAAAAATCTTAAGAATATAGGCAATACTTGATGTATTTTCATTTTCGCTGAATACCAGGAGGAAAAAATTACCAACTAAATGTGAAGATCTGCCCAAAAAGTTATGAATGTGTGAATTCAGTTTGTCCCTAATCAACGTGTTCTATTTCATGTATTTCAAAATGTTGCTTTCTTAACTCTTAACAATTCTTGCAATAAACAGTGTTTCTGTATATGTGATATCCAGTGGGGATGGAGACGCATTTAGCAAGGTGTTTCCCAAAACAAAAACAAAGTAACAAAGTAACTAACTCCATATGTTTTGTGGAGAGGATCATACCTGATTCTTCTATTTTTATATAAATTTGAAATAAGTATTTAAATCATTGTACTTATCATAGAAACATACAATAGTCCAAGTTGAAAGGGATCCCGAAAGATCATCTGGTCCAACCTTTTGTGGGCAAGGGAGCCTAGATGAGATTTTCTGGCACACTGTCCTATTGTATCTTGAAAACCTGCAGTGGTGGGCACTCCATCACACCCCTGGGGAGGTTGTTCTGGTCAACGATTGTTCATTGTGTAAAAAAAAAAATTTCTTCTATTGCTTCTGAGCTTCGTCACACAGTGTGTCTATACACCCATGTTTCTATTTCTTTCAGGTGATAACGTGATATATCTTGGTGTAGGCCTAGAGCTTGGAATCTGTGCAGGTCAGTCACAAGCTGACTGAATAGGACTTGTCATCCACACTTATTCCCTCTAAAGAGAAATTAAATTCTTAAGAAAGGGCTGAACAGATGCAGAGCCTACTAGCATACTGGAGCAGTGTGGGCACTTTGTGCAAGACTGGATCCACCTGAAGCCTTGATTCAAGAATCCAAGACTGTAGAACTCACGCCTCCATGGACTGCAACTGAGAAACCATAAGTTTAAAAAATCCAGATCCATTATTTATTCTCTGCCTTTTTTCTCCTCTTTTTTTTCCACCAATGGTATTCAAACACTAGAAATTTATATTATATTTTACTCACAAATCCAAAAACATTGACAGAGGTTCTTCCAAAGTAAAACCTGGAAAATGAAATGCACATATATGCCTGCAGTTTCGTGTCACACAGGATACCTGGGGAAGAGACTCAGATGTGTGCTGTATCTGAATGTACATGTCGGGTAACATCGGACAAAAGTAAGAGTAAGGAATATGAAAATGAGGCAACACGGAGACTGTATTCGGAGAACAGTTGCAGTGGATCAGTTAAGCTGATTCAAGAACAACTACTGAAGTCAACACAGGCACCTGATGCACGATGCATGTAGGTCAGCCTGCGGGTAAACAGTAAGCTCAATCAGTTTTTGTGAGTGTTAAATCGCCTCTTGTATCGGGAGCTAGGGGGTTGATTGTAGAGCCTCACCTAACCCAGAAACCTGCATCCTTCAGAGAAGAGAGAACTGAAGCTGGACCACTTTTCCCCAGAAAGCGCTATGCAACAGGCTAGCAAAACGGGCTCGGGCATCTCGGGGGCCCGTGACCCCAGTTCGACAGCTGCGGCTCTGGGCTTTGCCACCCTCCAGTCTCTTCGACAGCGGAGCAGGTACCGTCCTCCCCCGCGGCTCGACACCCGCCCGCCGGGCTGTGCGAGCGCTTCCTGGTGGCGCCGGGAGCTGCTTGTCCCCGGCCCTCCAACAAACGGAGGATGCCGAGGTCAGCCCCGTCTCCCGACACGTTTCCTCCGGCAAACCCGAGGGGGGGCCATGGGAGCGGAGCCGGCGCTGGGGAGGGACGGCGCGGACGGCAGAGGCCAGCCCGGGCCGGGGCCGAACGCCAGCACAGCCCGCGTCCCTCGGCCCGCCGCGTCCCGTCGCCGGCATGAGGCGGGCCGGGCGCTGGTGCCTGCTCCTGGCCGCGGCCTGCGCCCTGGGCCGGCCCCCGCCACCCCCGCGGGCCGCCGTGCGCTGCSCGCTCGCCGGCGCCTGCTTCAGCGCCCACCGCGCCAACGTCTCCTACGACGCGGCCCTCGGCGCCTGCGACCGGCGGCGAGGCGGCCTCGCGTGGGTCAGCGGCGAGCCGGAGCTGCGCCTGCTGCTGGGACTGTTAGCAGAGGCGGCCGTGCCCGCGCCCGCGCTGTTCTGGGTCGGGCTGAAGAGGAACCCGTCCGCTTGCACCCACAAGGGGCAACCGCTCCGCGGCTTCTCCTGGGAGGGCGCCGGGGGCGGGACGGCTCCGCAGGAGGTGCCGGCGGCGCTCGGGCGCTGGGTGAAGGAGCCCCGGCTGTCCTGCCTCACTGCTCGCTGCGCCGGGCTGCACCTGGCGGTGGACGCCGTGGGCGGCCCCAGCTGGGGCTGGAAGGAGCGGGCCTGCCATCAGGAAAGCCCGGGCTACGTCTGCAAGTATCAGTACGAGGGCGCCTGCCCCGACCTCAGCCCCGTGGGGGCTCTCGACCTCGACTACCGCCTCCCCTTCGAGGAGCGCAGCGCCGGCCCCGGCTTCAGCCCGCCGGGCACTGTGCTGACGGTGGCGTGTCCCGGCGGGGAGGTCCGGCTCACCTGCCAGCCCCAGCCTGGCGGCTTCGCCTGGACGGCGGCGGAGGAGCCCCTCTGCCCCTGCCCCTTTGGCCGCCGGAGCCCAGACAGCGGGCGGTGTGCTGAGACCGCCGGGTGCCGCGATGCCGACGGCGGCTTCGCCTGTGCCTGCACGCCGGACGGGCCGGACGGGACTCCATGCCCGGGCACGGGGCCAGCCCCTACCGCTGTAGGCAGCCCTGCGGAGCCGCCCGGTGCCAGGGCGGAGGGGCAGCGTCCCTCCATCCCGATACCAGGCGGTTCCGCGGAGCCGCCCGCCGCCGCCACGGCCGCCGCCGGCGGAGAGAAGACGGCTGCTCCGCCGCCCTCCTCCTTCTCCTCCTCCTCTTCCAACTACGTTTTCATACTGGTGACGGTAGCCGTGGTGGTGCTGATCATCCTGGTCATGACCGTCCTGGGGGTATTCAAAATCTGCTTCAACAAGAAATCCGAGGGCCGCGGGGATAAGGAGCCGCCGGAGGCCGGCAGCAAGGCGGAGGCAGGCTCCGCGGAGGCCAGCGGAGCACCGTGCGGTGACTAACCGCGGGCCGCCGGGCCGTCGGGGCTGCTCCGAGCGGCGGCTCCCTCCGTCCCTCCTGCCCCCAGGACGGCTGCCGTGGGGAGCCGAGGCAGAGGCGCCGCGGGACGTGGCTGGGCAGGGCTTGCACATTGTCAGACGCAGGAGCACGTGGCGACCTCCTTTTGAGGGGATTGAAGCCTTTGGACAGTCAGAAGTTTTTGTCGGTCTGAAAAACAGTTATTTAGGTGCTGACTTCAGTAAATTATAGATGGATCAGCTTGGCCGACAGAGCGATTGCAGCTGCAACAGTTGTGCATTTTTATCTTCTCAGAAACTGTTCGTCGGCTGCCTTACTTGGAGCAAGCATAAAGTGGACCACTTTGAGCACTTGCATCTTGTAATTTAGAAGTCACTCCTTGCCAGAGTGGTACTTGGAGGCGCTCGTTTTCAATGTAATTGCTGGAACTTTTGGAGAGGCGAACTGCCATAATTTTGGATGAAACTGCGACCCATATGCTTTCATACTGACATTCTTAAAAAAATGAAAGAGCATTACTATACTTAGAACGTCATTAAATGCTGAGGAAGTGGGAGGTTATTGAGGAGTCAGTTTTATACTTTAGCTGATGAAAAGAATAAAGGATGAGGTAAATCACTGCCCTGTTTTTTACTTCATACAATATTCATTTTTATTGTAGCAGAGAGCAAATTTTTCAGTTACAGTTTTTCTCCTAGGATGTGTTGGTACAGAACTTGCTTTCTGTGTGCAATATGTGGCTCCCTTACAATCAGACAAGGTGCTGAAACACCACAGTGTGAGAGGAGTTAACGTGAGTCCAAATACATCATGTAAATCTCATTCTCTTTAGTCAGATATATTGTTTTCCATGGAGTCCCTTGAGAGTAAGGAAAGAAAGATTCACCGTTTGTGCCCTTTTCTAAATGAGGTAAACACTTCCTCTGTGATTTCCCTTGGGAATTCCTGTAGAGCGACTTTCATCCTGGTTGCAGAACTTGCTTTCTTTGCGGTTCGGAGTGCTGATGCTCACTTATTATTATTATGGTGTTGGTTTTCAATTAAAGTTGTAGTACTAAATATTGATTCAAGGTTTTCTCAGTGCAGTTAGAGACAACTAACTGGTGTCATCCAAGCCTTTTTGGTGTGCAGGGAGGGTAGGGAAATATTTTCTTCCCTTAAGAGAATTTTAAGGTCTGAAATCTCTCTTTAAATATGCTTGTTTGTTTGTTTTCCTCTCTTTAGAGCTGACATTCTGAGTACTGCTTTAATTTTGACACTTTCCTGTTGAGTTTGAAGAACTCGTTCAAAAAGAAATTGTGCTATTATTACCTATTTTTCTTGCAAGCAAAGACTTGACGATAAATATGGTGTAAACATTTGCTAAGGATAAAGAATTACATCGTATGGGCTTTTTCTTTTTCCCTCTCTCTCCCCTTAATGGTGATAGGCAGTTGCTATCTGGGAATCAGTCTTTTGCTTTTGATAAAGGGGTCACAGATATTTGTGAGCCATCAGACTGTCTGTAGCCATAAATTCCATTGTATCATGACAGGAATTAAATCCGGCTAGGTGAGAATGCTACTCATTACAGGGTGACTCATAATCTGCATACTTTTCTAATCTGTTTATCTGACATTTGTATTTCAGAAGGCAGGCATTTTTCAGCTTGGGCAGGAGGCTTGATTCTATATTCAGATGTGCACAGACTTGGAAGATGACTTAGCTGTTAATGCCTTTTTTCTTAATAACACTCCTGTTCCTGTCACTGTAAGTAATTTCTTTTATGGGGCAGTGTATGTGGAGCTCTCTTCTTCTACCAGGGGCTGTATAAGGAAATATCAACTAAGATGAGTAAGAGCCTCCCTAAATTATTTCTTCTATGTTTTAGTCTTTCCCACGTACCAGATAGCTGAACTCTTAATGGGACTATCCAGGTGTGTTTTCCTAAGGTCTAGAAACTCATTCTCTGTTTCAGGAGTCTTACAGTTAAGTGCTGAGTTAAGCACCTGACTACTTATTTTGGCATCTCTCAGTATATGACTCAGACTATTTAGTTAAAATGTAGAAGTTCATGCCCTTGCAAGCCATTCATCTGTCTCATCTTATTATTCCCATTTTGCTCTTCCTGTGAAATCATGTTTTGATTTGAGAGTTCTTTTTCTCACGCAATTCAGGATTAAGCGTTAGACATTTGTTTGAAGGACTACACAAGGGTTCTGTTATGTTCCCCCTGGTTTATAGTTTGACTCATCTCAAACCAGACTTTTTTGCATCTAAGGATGGGATCTATCTCCCTAGATGTAGACATCTCTAACAGCTCACCCAGACCTGTTTACTCACCTAGACTCCCTTACTGCCTATAGAGAGAAATATGTACTTGCAATTAATCTCATTTTAGACTACATGCTGAGAAAAGGACCAATGAATTAGATGTCCTGAAAGTGCCATTTCTCTACATTGACTGTAAAGGAGGCATATGGAGGCTACTCATGTTTAAATGCCTGTAAAATATATATTTTAAATCAGAAAAATCAGCTCACTTAAGCCTCCAGCTGTGCAAGTTACTTTTCTAAAAGCAAGCTCACAGTGCCTTCTGTTTCTTGAAGGCATGGCTAAATGGTCATAATTTTATGATAGCTTTTATTGCTTTTACTTGTTAGAGATTTTTGTTTAGTATATTTTGGTTTCTTTACCTTATTTTGGCAGTCACTAGAATATAAAACCGATAGCATTAGGATTTGTTTGGAAGCTGAGAGGGTTTGAAATGCATGAATTTCTCTTCCTCTAATGGTTCAGACCAAAAAGAGGATGGTTAGGGAGAAAGGGTAGATCATTTTTGCTTTTCAGTCTTGGTTAAATTGGGTCTTTAGTGAATAATAAACCAACAGATAACTGTCATGCAACCGTTGGCTCATATCATAACCATGATTCAGTGGTCTGCAAGGCAGATTCAGAGCAGGGCTCGCTGTTTGCATTCATAGAAGGAGAATAAGTAAGATCATAATGAGTACAGGTAATTGTAACAAGTACTGAAATAATAAAAGTGCCTGGTTATGAAACTGGATGCAATTTTCTTTTAATTATTATGTAACACCATATATAAAACACACAATCAAATGCAAATATTTTTCCAAAACATAGCAGACATGGAGACAAATCTTGACTTTTCCCTTATGTTGCATACATGTCCTTTGACTAAACATTATATAAGCATATTATATTCCAACTGTTTTTCAACTACAGGAAAAATATTATTTCATCCCATATTAAAGCCATATAAATCACATATAAACCTTGTATCTGTAAGTTTTACAATGGTTACCTTTGTAATGAAATGGTGAATGCAAGAATCTATGAGTCTGCCTTTGAAAATCGTGATTCCTGCTAAGAATAAGAACGTCCAAGTCTCTTGTCTACCACAGTTATCCAAAAAGTGTTCAATGTTGCCAATTTTAGATTTCCTTAATTCCTACAAAGATAGTTTGACTGGTAGGCATATAATTTTTCAGCTGCACGTTTTATTTATGAACAAGTGATGAATTTTTAATGATTTGTTTCATCAAATAATCAGAAATAAAATTTTAATTTCCGCAATTTTTAAAAATAATGATTTATGCTGCTGAGGGCTTAATTAAGTGTGCTATGGGATTAAAGTGAAATCTGTAAGTGGACATGGGAAAAATTCAAGTACTTTCGACAATATTTCTCCTGTTTAAGTGTAGTATATAGCTTAAAGAATATTTTAAAAAATGGATTCTGTGCTTCCCCTATCACTTAATTTTTTTCATGCTTTAAATCCCAATTATCTTTCCTCATTTATTACATGAAGGTCAATCACTGGTAGATGCAATGTAGTTTCTTCTAAAAATAATATTTTCTATTTCTTCGGTATGTGGACATTTACCAAGGCTGTAGTGTGGTGACTCATATATTTCTCTAATGATATATAACTGACTCAAAAAGCAAACACAGCAGGGCAGCAGCAGCAGTAACCATTCCCAGGGCTTCAAAACAGGTTAAACTTAATGTCTTTTCTACTTCCCCCAATATGTAGCCTTCCCTTTCTCTTCTGGGCTTGTAGTCTGGGACCGGAACACTTGAAAGCGGATGTGTACTGCGAGTCATCTGTTGGCAAGCAAGCCTTTTCGCTTTTCTATATTGCTGACTAGAATCATAGAATGGTTTGGGATGGAAGGGATCTTAAAGATCATCTAGTTCCAACCCCACTGCCATGTGAAGGGACACCTTCCAGTAGATCAGGTTGCTCAGAGCTCCATCCAACCTGGCCTTGAACACTTCAAGGGATGGGACATCCACAACTTGCCTGGGCAAACTGGTCCGGTGTCTCACCACCCTCGCAGCAAAAAATTTCTTCCTCATACCTAATCCAAGCCTACCCTCTTTGTTTGAAACCATTCCCCTTTGTCCTATCACCATATGCCCTAGGAAAATGTTCCTCTCCAACTTTCTTGTAGGTACTGGAAGGCTGCGTGTAGGTACTGGAAGCCTTCTCTTCTCCAGGGTGAACAACCCCAGCTCTCTCAGCCTGTCTTCGTAGGAGAGGTGCTCTAACCCTCTGATCATCTTGGTGGCCTCCTCTGGACTGGCCTCAGCACATCCACCTTCTTCTTATGCTGGGAACCCCAAAGCAGAACACTCCAGGTGGAGTGAAGGCAGCAGTGGAGCTGGGGAAGGCAGAGATATGGTGGTGGTCCTAAATTTATTATGTCCTTTCCCTCCTTCCACGTGCCAGTCCTTTGGCATTCTGAGTCAGAAAAATGGGAAAACAGCTACTATTATGTATTTTATGGATAATATGTATCTATCATATATATCTCTATGGAGAAGGAAGACTGCAGGTCCAGGGAGAGGATGAGCTGAGGAGGGAAAGATGAGAAAGACAGGCAAGCATCCATCTTTACCAGGTTGTATCTGTCCTAACCATCCTCTTGCTGCATATTTTTTCAGGTGTTATTCAAAATGTGGTGATTTGCAAACAAATAAACATTTTCAGTCATTAAGCCAGGAACAGCAAATAGGCTATAACCTGTCAGAAAAGCTAAAACTTGGTTTTGTTTTTGGAATATAACCAGCAGGCCTTGTGGTTTGGACTGATAAGAATGGTTTACACTGTTCCTTGGAACATAATGCAAGAGCATAGGTACAGATAGTTTGAGTGAGATTATAAATTATCTTAAGTCTGTAATGTCTCTGTCATGACAGCAAATGCTTTAGGAGATAGAATAGGAAATCTGACATCTCTAAGTGACACTTCTCCTAGGTACTCGAAGGCTGCAAGACTAGGAGTTTGAGAATGAGTTCATGTCATGCTTGGTAAAGTTCCATCAATTTGTCTAACTTCCACAGACTTATCCATTGCCCAACTTAAAAAAAAAAAAAGGAATAGTCTATTATAAACAGAAGCAAGATGATTTCATGGCTTTTTTCTTATGGCTTGCTCCTCCAGAAACACTCCTGAATACAATCACTTATCAGCAGTAAGTGCAGTAGTTGGTTGCCTCTTTTACTACATTTGGTAGTTGCTATGTGTATCATTTGGTTCTTAGAAAAAACGCCTAGATACTTTCTAACCTTCAAARATAACAGCCAGCTTGGAAAATAGCAGCTGACATAAAAAGCAGAACTTCATAATTTTTGCTGAGTTGTAAGTTTGTGTATTTGCTGTACCCTAAACAATCAAAGGGTAGGACCTACACGTGCATTGAGAACGGCACCATCACCAACAAGGTAAATGGAGGCAGTACAATCCAGTCCTAAGTCGTAAATACAATACAATCCAGTCCTAAGTCGTAAATACAATACAATCCAGTCCTAAGTCACAAATACAATCCAATCCAGATCCCAAGTCATAAATCCAGTAATTGTTATCTGTCCTACAACCCCCCTATGCTGTGAATTTGGGCACTTTTATCTGAGCCTTTCTAGTTAGGAAGCTCAAGAATCCACAGAGCAACCCTTAGGCATATTACACAGTGTAAGATCCTATATAGAAAAGACTTTTTTGGGGGAAAAGGGAGAGTAAAAGGAATTTTCTGTACATTGATAGTTTTCAAGGTGACTCTACCCATCATAGACATGATAATCATATAATGACAAATGTACCCCATCCAGACTGGACACAAAAACCTATATATCTCAGGCAGGATACAGCATCTTGTTATTTCTGCTTCATAGCTGCCTATTGCTCTGCCAAACCCAGATTTTAGGCTTTTGGAGAAACAAAGTTGGAAGAGAGTGGGCATAGTTAGCTTTTATTGAAAAGCATCATTCTTGTCAAAATTGTGCTTGGTTTGTAGCCATCTATTGATATACTTTGAAATACTCTCTGGCTCACCTGTTTTTCTTGGCCATTTCTCTCTACAAAATGTAATATCTAAAAGCATTATTCTTAAGAGAAATCTAATTAGTATATCATCCTTTCTTCCKGTGTCTTAGCCTGAACTTACCAGCCAAATAAGGCTATGTTGAAAAGGATGGAAGTGCTGAATACACAATTCAGTAGAAATATTTTATTTTTCTCTAGGGATTTGTAATTCACATTCTTGTCTATAGAGCCCTGGTGTCAAGTAAGGTTCATTGGGACTGAAATCACAGTCTAGAACATTAGATTGATGTTTCTTTCTCGGCTAATTTCTTCTGTTTTTTTAAAATTATTTTTCTTGGATTTTTTTTTAAATCAGGATTATAAGACATCAAATTTTCACTGTTCTAGAAATATGGCAGAGTAAAGTCAAACCTTCTATAACAGGAATATATGACATCACTGAGTTATTTTATTTCAATAAGACTTAGTTTAATATTTAGAATTAGGATGCTGATTTTTGGAAACAGGTTAAAATACAGGTAATAGTCACAGTTTTAATAGACCATGTCACAGACATTAGAAATGCGGATTTTTAGATTTTCAGAAACAACCAGAAAGTCTTTTATTTTATTCTGATTCACTGGAATCCTGACATTTCAGAAATTCTTACGTCGCATTGAGAAAACTGATTCTCATCCTCTGTGAAGAAATCAAATGGGTTCTTTAAGTGTTGAATGCAAAGAAACCATACACTGTGTAATGTTTGCTGTAGGGACCATCTGAAGAGGCAGAATATCTGTATATGGCCACCACCTTTTTCATCCACAGCCCAGATATAAAGTGCCTCTGTGACCAGTCTTGTTCAAGCCCACTAACTTCAGGTATCAGTCAGCCTCAGGATTATGAGATGTGTTATCTTTGCTACTGCACTAGGAAGCCTGGTGAGAAAGGAACATAAATACTTGTGCATCCTTCTTTGAGTGGGAAAATGCTGCAGCTGATGTGTGCTGCACACCTGATGTGTGTTCCATGTGAAGACCATTCTCATACATGCCACAGGAAATAGTCTAGTCCATTGACTGGATACTGTTTGGAGCTATCCCTCTGCTGGATATAGGTCTCAGGCTAAACAAAGGGCAAAAGTTGCCTGGATTTCGGTGGCCCATAAGGCCAATTTCTGTGACAAAGTGAACACAGTATTTTTAAAATGTAAACCAAAACTCATGGGGAAGAAGCAAAAAAAAAACTACTACTGGTTACAAATTGCAATTTACCGACTTGCAGATTAATTATGTGAGAGCTGTATAAAGAGTTAAAATGTCACCAAGAAACACATCACTGTACTCTTTTTTTCAGTGAATTTAGCATTAGTTCAAATAATTTCTGTATGAAATCTAAATACTCTTATTTGCCATTGGGAAAGCTTTAGAAAGAGTTCAGTTTGTTTTCTGGTACACACTATTTCATGGGGACAACTATATTTCTTCCTGGTAGTTATGTTCAACTATTTAGACTAATAACATAGAGTGAACCTACTTTCTTTCTAGCTAAATTAAGAGTGATTTACAGCTGTTGATCACGTCTCCCAGGGTGAAAAATAGCAGGAAGAACCGTTAGTTTGGGATAAACATATTTTGTTTCCAGCTGAAACCAGAGTTTTAGCCAGTAATCATAGTGGCAGTGCTGGCTGGGAGTGAATCAGCCCGTCCATCTGAAGGCAAGCCTGCCATCTACTGAGGCACCAAGCGCCGGTGCAAACACCCAACCTCTGCGATCTGCCTGGGAGAACTGAAACTAAAGTGCATATGCTGATAAGTGTGCAGGCTTCCACCACAACCTTCTTTACAAGGCAAAGAGAAAAAATAAATTTAAGAACAAAACCTAGTTCAACTTTTTATCAAAGCTGAGTATAGGSTATGAATCCTTATGCTTATTCACTTTTGCTTCATCGTGTCTGATGTTAAACAAATTCAACAGTAGAAGGTAGACCGACTCTCTGTTTAATCTGACCCTACATAAGAATATGCCTGGGTGAAAAAGACCACATGAGATCATGAGATTTATGCCATTTTGAAGATATTATGAGTGAGAGTTTAAGTGAAGCCCTGGAAATAGCATCATGGATATCATGGGGCATTTGACTGTTTTGACAGATGTTTGATTTCTGTGAAAAGTTAAATAAGCTTATAAAGAGATTTCATCCTTATTTCCCCAGATGTACATGTAAAACATCACCAAATCTAATATTTGCATGTTTTGTTTAAATCGTGTCCGCTGGGAAGTAAAAGAAAAGAAACTGTACAATTGTTAAAGCTTTTCACGAAATATTTTAATAAGGATGTAACAGTTTCCACATTAGCAATTTTTAAACTAAAAGGAGCTGACTCACAGTCCATTGAAGTGAATTTTTTCTCTCATTTTGATGGACTTTGAATCAGACAACTTTGAAATATTAAATTTATACATTCATTTAACAGTACCTAAGTTTTGGTGAAAGAAATGTACAAAGTAGTATCCTGCTTTTTGCTGCTGATAGAAGTTAGAGGGTATAATTTAACAAAAAACTGTAGTAAGTCCACCACCACAAATATTAGATACCTTAACTGTCAACCTTAACACTTAACACTGTACTTAAGCACTGTAGCTACGAGTACAATGCTACGGGTATGCTGCTACTAGAGGTTTTTTCCAGTCTCTTGCTTCAAATTGCCAGTAGTTATAATTAATACAACCACAGTATTGTGCTAGAGAAGTGATTTGTCACAGCTACCGGGACACTTGCCACTGTGTGACACTGTTAGCATAGGTGGTAGAAAGCAAAAAACACAGCTGCTTGTTTCGACACAGTCTGTACTGACTCTTCTGTCTGGGATAAGAGGGAGTAGGGATAGAAGGTTTTGTTTAATCAGCTGTCATTTATCAAAGAAAGCTTCATTTGTGTATATGAAAATTGTTCTGTCATAAGAGGAGAAGAGAGAAAATTCAAGAGAGGATTTCTGTGGGGGGAACAATGTAGATGAAAGAGTTAGAAAAAATGACAATGTTTTTATCTGGAAAGGAGCCTTCTTGAGCATCACCCATTTTAAATGCAACCTTGCAAGTAGCCGCCACAGACATAAGTACACAGTATAAATTGCTTCAGAAAAACACATTCACAACACAGTGACTAGAATCAAATAAAAAAATTAAATAAGAAGACATCTGGCACACATTAAAAACAAGARTTCTCAGAAATGAAACATTAAGAAGCTCTGGGTCAGTATATTACATTGGCAAAATATGAAACCCATTTCGTATTTTTTAGTGCAACAGAAGAAACAGGAGCTAGGGTAATAGCTATTACCGAACAGCTACTTTTTCTGTCAAGTATTTATTTCAGAGACTGATGGAGATTTTGAAATGAATCCCCCCTTTTTCCATGTAGGCTAAAGTGACTTTGCAGTCACCCAGGTCATTCAAAACCTGTCTCAGCTCCCTTCATCGCTGTTTCACAGCTGATGTAGCAGGCTCAAGGCAGCAGCTTCACAGTCTAGCACTCCCTTTAAACTTGATTATTAGCACACTTTATTTTACGTATGGACACATTCAAACATTTCCCAGCTCAGTGGTCCCCCCAGCTCCCATCTCAGTGAGTCCCAGCTCTCTGCTCCCTGTGCGTCATGGGACTACTTATCTCCCATTATCAGCAACCTGCCACGCAGCTCTGAAGCACAGCAATAATCTGATTTTTTTCCTAAGACCTTTTCTGCTGTGCTTCTGCCAAGCCTAGCACAGACAGCCAAAGCCCCAGTGAGTTGGAAGCTGTCTGCAAAGCAAAAAACATTTCCGTGACTATGCTGCTKCTTTTCTCAGGGACTTTTGGCTCCCCGCTTTCCTTTCTATTCCGGGGGAGGGAAGGGTAGGCACAGAGAGAGGCTACTTCCTCCTTCCTGGGGGAGGGCAAGGTGTGTGTTGTGGAGGAATTTTTCTAGCATTTCTAATCTCTGAAGGGGAGGCGTGTACTCGACAGATGTTGAGCAGGGTCGTTTTGAATCAGGGGGAGTCTGGGCCTGAATTCTGGGGCTTGACTGAGGCCAGCTCGACTCAGTGGCCTGGGGTGTTCCACCAGCCAAGGGGAAGGACAAACTACAAAAGGTGGAGGGAAAGTTGCTGCAGGACCTTTACAGCCACTCATTAGACACAGAGGAAGGTGGCAGAGCCAGGCTGCCAGACCCTAAGCTAACCCATGAGAGCTGCAATTCACTAAGTGGGTGTCAAAGCATCGGCGAATGCGCGTGCTTTCAAAGGGGGCAGCCAGGGGGCAGGGGGGCAGCAGATCAAGGATGTGGGGTTTCCTTTGCTCTTTCTTGTGCCAAACACTGCTGGTGGCGGACAGGACTGAAATCCCCTCCCTCCCAGCCTCCCCATGCCACAGCCCTGGCCTTGCTCACCCTCCAGCTGTGGGGGCAGTAAGAGAGCTGGGGGACAGGAATGCTTCCTCAGAGGGTGGTAATCCTGGAGGTGCAAGTGCCATTCCTGTACATGCTCCCTGACTCCAAGTTGTCTGGGGGAAAGTCCTCCACGCTGTATGCCCTGCTCTTGAGGGCAGTGGCATAGTAGTCGATGGGTTCCTCTGCAGCATTGTCCATCCAGCTGAGGCAGAGCAGCCGCTGGAAGGACCGCTTGAAATTGTCCGAGAGAAAACCATAGAGGATAGGGTTGGCACAGCTGTTGGCATAGCCCAAGATGACAGAGAGCTGGCTGATGGTGGCATCATCCTGCTCTACAAAGACGTTGACCAGCTGCACAATGTAGAAGGGCATCCAGCAGATGACAAAGACCATCACCACCATCATGACCATGAGGGTGATCTTGCGCTCTGAGCGTTTGCGTTGCTGCCAGCCAGCCTTCAGGGCCACYATGCGCATCTTGGCAATGATGAGGATGTAGCAGAGGCAGATGGCCACCACAGGCAGCAAGAAGCCCATCAGAAAGGTGTAGACCACAAAGACCACCAGCCACCTTTGGGTGGGCTCTGGCATGAGCATGTTGCAAGCCACTGTTCCATCACTGTTGGCTGCTGTGTTGGAGAAGATGATGATGGGCAGGATGATGAGAATGGAAAGCACCCAGACGCCCAGATTGACCATCTTAGCCACAGTGGGCCGGCGGTACCGGGCTGCCTTGATGGGGTGCACCACGGCGATGTAACGGTCCACACTGAGCACAGTCAGGCAGTAGATGCTGGTGAACATGTTGATGGCATCCACACTGAGCACCAGGCGGCAGAGCAGGGAGCCAAARGGCCAGTGGTGCAGCAGGGTGGAGGTAACCAGAAAGGGGACGCTGAGCATCAGCAGCTCATCCGCGATGGCCAAGTTGAGGATGTAGATGTTGGTGGCTGTCTTCATCTTGGCATACCGTAGAATCACGTAGATGACCATGGAGTTGCCGCACAGCCCCACCAGGCACACCACGGAATAGATGAATGAGATGAGGATGGCACTGCCCTGAGACTCACTCAGGGTGCTGTTCGGAGCGCCAGAGGAGTTCCTGCCGCCCGAGTCCATGCCCCCCGCCGCCGCCTCCTCCGAGGCGCCGCCGGCTCCGCCGCCACCACTGTCGCTGCCGCTGCTGTCGCTGTCGCCGCTGTCGCTGCCTGCACCGCCCGGAAGCCTGGGACAGGTGCCATTGGGGAGCATCCTCTGCCCGGACCCCCCGCCCCGGCTCAGAGCAGCAGGCGTCCGCCGCCGGCCGGGCTGGGCATCATCCCGTCAGGGATCCCGGCGCGGCGGCTGCGGGACGCGGGCATCGGGAAAGAGGCGGCTGCCCGCGCCGCTCGCTCCGAGCGGCGGCAATTGCTGCTCCGCGCCTGGAGAATGATTAATAGCAGCGGCGCGTCACCAGCTAAGGAAAGGAGGAGGGAAAGAGAAAAAAAAAAAATGCGGGAGGAGACGTAAGTGGGTGTCCCTTCCCACCTCCCACTCCCTTTGCCCGCCTCCCATCCCGCCCTCCGGCTGTTCGCAGATCTGGCAGCTCCAGGGCAGCCTGTCCCCTGTTCCTACTGCCCCACAGCACTCAATGCCCCCCGATCCCACACTTCTCCTCCCTACCCAGTGTTGTTTCTCCCACCCCGCACTGATGGCCTCCCCTCACCGTCCACCATCCTCTCCTCCCCCTCCATTCTCCATCGCTCTTCCTCCATGGCACTTGGGTCCAGACCAGCGGCACCCCTGGAAAAGGGACTATCCTTTCTGCTTTAAGAAGATGGCCTGGGTCATGGGTGAGTGGGCAGTGTTACCTGGGCAAGCATGCCTCATGTCTCCACAGCTGCTGTAACCCTCTCCTGTCACTGCATGGCGTGCATTGCCCTCCCCACAGCACTGTCACCAGGCATGGAACTGACAGACAAAGCACATAACATTCAACCCTATGCACACAGCACTGTCCATGCCTCCCACCACCACGCAGCTCCATGACCACTATCTTGTCCTGTCCTGCCATCAC
The DNA here is from genome assembly GCA_018881555.1 of Amblyornis subalaris. NCBI lineage: Eukaryota > Metazoa > Chordata > Aves > Passeriformes > Ptilonorhynchidae > Amblyornis > Amblyornis subalaris. Next base: position 7,301,566 of record JACAXG010000019.1, read on the forward strand.
CACCAGATATCACACATGATCACCCCTGCCCCTCCCCACACACTCTGTCCTGAAAGATGCACCCCCCATCCTATTCTGACACCCCAGCACATGCTTTGCCTCTGTCTGTCACATCCAACAGTGCAGTGACCAGTTTGCACACTACAGCTTGCCATGACTATTTACACCACAATGGTGCCAAGACCATCTCACACTGTCCATTCCTCTGTCCCCACACATACTGCTTCCACTCACAGGATCACTTCAAGCTCAGCCACCACATGCTGCCTCACCAGTGGTACAACCCCCTCTCTTAATATTGTACTTAAAACATATGCATATCCATGCTAGGATTGTACCCACACAAGGTGAGGCTATAAAACCTCCTCAGCCTATACAATGACACAGACCATTGGCACCATCTCCATTCATATGCTGCATACATGTAGCCGTCACTACAGAACTTATTCCATGCTATACCACCATGCTATACGACTACTTCTATACATTGACCCATTGACCCATATTTTGTACATACACCCTGATCCTAGATGAACACACATACACCAAAAGTTCCTCATATTGTCATCTCTTGGCAGATGCTGATGCCTAATACACCTCATTCACACCACCGGTTCTAAATACACATGAACACCTGCAGATAGTCCTAATACTGCATCTCTGTACCCTGGCAACCATACTTTTTTTTTTWAAAAAAAAAAAGCATATGACCTTCCCATACACCTCTCCTTCTGGCCAATATGTCTCATCTCCCTATGTGTTATTGTTCTGAGTATACAGTCTGTCTACTTATACATAACCATTAAATCAATTTTCATATACCACCACCCGACAATTCTGTATTAACCAGACATGGTTACTCACTAGTACACAGAGACCCTCACACTTGCTCACTGCATCAACACTCCCTCAGCACAGGCATACATACAAAATACTCAGTAATTGCTTATTTATTCTGTTGGCAGTAGTCCCCCATATGTGTGAGCAAACCACACCTGTATGGGTAACAACCTGTCTCTTCACATAAACTGCTGCCTAAGAGCACCACCTACTTTTGTCAAGAACAGCAGGTCCACATCTCACAAATATCACCACAGTGCATATGCTGCTATATGCTCCCCGTGGCACCRCTATACTCAGCATCACATATGCATCCTTGCAACCTACTCATTTTGCCATGCGTACCCATCACCTCCTACTGTTCACACATCTCGTTATCGCTGTCTGCCCACCATCGCAATTATGCATGTTATCACTACCCACCACTTTAATATGCAGATACATGCAGCATTACCATCAATTGATTACAACCCATCATCAGAAATTTATTCTCTCTAGCACCATGTATATCCCTATACCCCTCATCAACATCAGCACTTATTCAAACACATACATGTAACCTCTCTGACTGTATGATTTTCCTCGTGTCAGTCATCACCTCTAGTCAACAGACACTTAGGCACTCCCGTATGATGAGCATGTGCTCTTTGACACCTTGTCAAGGGAATTACATTTAGCACATGCATACTTTTGCATGACCCTTACCAAGCTGTTTCTTTTTCTTCTGTGTTTAAAGAGCAGATTGTGAATACATATAGATGTATATATACACCCCTACACATTATAAAAATAACCTTATTCAGTTTTTAGTAATTGCACACAAGTTCTATTTGGATGATACTCTGTGACTTTTGAGGACTTTTTGTATTTATATTTTAGTATAGAAATGCTCAATAAGAGCAGCCTTTGGAAATGATTTTACCATTCCTAGGACTGTTGCTGTATACGAATGCTTTAGTTAGCTGTTTGGGCACTTGGGGATGCCATACAAATTAAAATTCGTACTTACATTTGGAGTTTTAGAGGTTGTATATTCTGATGTGTTAAGACCAGAGCTTCCAGCATACAGAGAAAAAAATTTTATATTTAACTACACCATGGAAAATCTTTTCTTAAAGTTCTATCTGACACTGCTCAAATCTCTGCAATTATATAAATTCAGCTGAAGAATTATCTTCTTTAAAGTTTATATTCTGGGAGAATATTAATCAGTTTTACTGAAAACCCCCATTGATATGGGGAGCATAAGTCAATAGCTGCAAACCCATCAACAAGAACATCTGGTTGATTGCAGCACTTTAGTCTGTTTGAAAACCTGTAGTTCAAATATAATCCAATTTTTGTTTACATGAGCATTTTTTTTAAGGAACATTTACTTATGGAGCATGAATCAAAGGGATTTCTTCTTTCATATTGTTACAAATTGGCATTTAGACATTTTATTCATGCTATGGCCCATTTCACATTACTTGGCCACGCTTGGATTTGGCCATGCCCTGCACCCAAAAGGGTCAGTAAAAACTCTTCTGTTGAAGTAGATGTGAGCATCGTGTTCTTTCTTACTGCAATTATTCAAAATAAATGACTTGTAAATTGTAATTCCTGCAGCAGTACTAGCCCTATTAGGCATCACACACATATCTGTTTGATATATGTGCCCAGAAATAAAATGCCATCACAGGCATAATTATAATAAGGTACCATGTGCTATAGCATACACTCAGAAGGTTTGATATCTCCATTCACTGAAGTTTCCTTTGGATATGGAAGATTTCACATTAGAGAATGATGTCACTTTCCACAAAGGAATTGTTTGAGTACCTGCCTAGTCACTTAGATCGGTTCCTCTAACAAAGTTTGTAGGTATTAATTTACTGAGAAATTATAGCTACTGATCTTTACCAATGTTCAATGTTGCTCAAGATTCAAAAGAATGTATTTCTAATCTCAACTATTTGATAAAGTAGAGGTGTTTGATTGGAAATAATGCATTTTATTACTGCAATAATGATATACTGGCATTATAAAAACCAACATTGGCATAATTTTGACAGTCAAAGATTCCTTTAAAGCAGAAATTCTGATATAAACCAATTCTAATTTGGTAACAGGCTTAGAAATTTTTTTTTTCTGAGCTCTTTCTTTTGCCTAAGGGCTTTGCCTGTACAGTAGACTAGAGGTCTAAACTTGTCTTTATAATCCACTTGTCAGAAAGGGGGGAAGGGAAGCTCGACCTTCTCAACACAGTGTGCAGGTTGGCCTAAGACATATGTAGCTACTTTCCAATTGTCCATTTTTGTAGCAACACCTGCCTCTCATGGAAGGGAGGAAAAAGAGTGATCTCTCAAAAAACCTTCTGGGCCATGCTGGGAACTCTAGGACTAAGGCTTAGGCCATGCCTGAGTTTAGAATTTAGGGTTAAGGGAGACAAGAAGCCCATAGCTCCAGGAGCAGTGGATATGCAAGGGGGAGGATCAGTGGTGGGGTAGTCTGTGCAAAGAGCTCATACCAGAACACTTGTTTGTCCCACTGGGATAACACTAGGCATCTCAGACTACATCTCAGAACTAGGCATCTCAGAACATGCCTAGGCTTATGTTTAAGATCAGGAGAGAGACAAAGCCAACAGCTCCTGCTGAAAGGAGTTGAAAAAGGGTTTAAAAGCTGAATGAGGTAGGGGTAGGGCTATCCCCTTACAATTTTCTCTGTGCTATAGGCTGGGAAATCTGGATAGGGTGAAATCTATGACTACTTTTGTCTTATTCTAGCATTTGGACTAGGGCTAGAGGAAGCTGAACTTAAAGAGGGGCTGCCAAAAGGTGAGGAGAAGACTGCATTTTTTTCCCCCGTCCACATTCTCCTACAGGACATGGCTGGGCTGTCAGGTTAAGATCCATTCTAAGTACGTTGTAGGGTTAGACTTAGGTGAGGCAAAGCCCAGAGCTCCACGTGATGAAGCCCCTCCCATTGACACTTGGAGCTCGATCCCTAATTTTCTTCCTGCAGCTGAATGCTAGTCCATCAGCTCCATCTGAAGTTTTTGAGGCAAGAGTGGCCATGGCAGTTAGAAACAGCTTTCTGACAAACATTTCTCCTGACGGCGGGGTAAGGCTGACACTCAAAATCTCCCACTTTAAAAAGCCTACAAACAGGTCACAAGGCATATGATACATTTTCTCTCTGTCGAGATACATTTCACCCAGTGTCACTGTGTCTTGGGTATTACCGCAAGAAAAAGGAAACAGTCATGACACCTGAAACGAAACCTACCGTAATTTATTAAATATTTTAACCTGAGACAATATATGAATAGTTTTCTTCAGTGTCTTTCAACTTTTGAGCACAGCAGTGATGTGGTAGTGCTTGAGACTGCTCTAATTTGCGTACACCATGAACACTAAGCAAATTCAAAAGAGTTTTTGTGGGCTGAGTCATTTCAATGAGGTTCCACTGGCTAATTTGGTAAAGTGTCTCCTATTCAAACTGTAGATGCCCTGTGCATCATTCAAACCAAATGTGTCATAAATCTTGCTGAGAAGTTAATGAGTGAACACACTTTTACAACCATTTATTTCTAAAAAATAGCAAAATATCATATAATTTGGTTAATCAATTGAATTGCAATCTGTTATAGTTTTGTTAAAAATCATTTGGTACCCATTTCAATTGGGTCTCTTTGGAAGTCATACATTTTTCATGACCTCTTGATTAAGATGGGAAATTTTGTGCTGCTTGAACCACTCAGATGTAAATTCTGTTCTTACTTTTCGACTGATATCACTGGATGTGCTATGAGTCAGCAGAGATTTTAACTTTTCATTTGAATGTCAACATATTTTTAAAATTTTCCCTTTTAATACCGCTATTGAATCTTAAATGTCATTATTCTGGTTTCCATTTTACTTTTAGCAGAGTGCCTAAACTTTACGTCAATTTTAGTTATGATTGTAAATGCAGTACAAATAGACAGATTGAAGTGATTCGTTATAATAGTATGTTAGAAAGCATTTTCTCCTAAAAGAAAAATTTTGTCATTTATACTTTACTATTAATTGAGAACTTAATAATTATTCTATAAAAACAGATGTTTTAAACAAGATTCATCAGAGAAACAGTAAAGCTGTTGCTTAGAGAACACATAAATGAATCTTTGTGTCTTGATCCAGATGTATTTATTTCAGACCTAGCTGCTGAAGATGTTAAAATCAGATGGCTGACAAAAGCTGCGTTACACTGCAATTCTTCCCGCTTCATCACGTTTTCTACCATAGTAGTTAATAACTGGCACAAAGTACCATTATTTAAATCAGTTATCTAGAAGTCATACAACAAACTGCTTTGTGTCATTATTTTTTTTCAGGAAAGCTGGGGGCTGAACACGAATGCTGGCAGCATTCTCCCAAGTTCTCAAGAGCAAGGTAGCGGCCCCAGCAAATGAGATATAATATAGTACCCRATTCTGATCTCAGACACACTTTTTCAAATCTGAATAATTCTGCCTACTGGTAGGTAACCAGGTTTGTATCGATGTGTAAGTTGTTGGATCTTGGTTTTCAACCCTTGCCTCCCTTCAAAAAGTTACTCAGTGACAAGTGTCTTTAGCAGCAGGTGCAACCAAAATGCCACTGAGTAAGTTTTGGCTGTAAACGTAGCCAAGGACAAACTGTATTTAGCAGATTTTCATCATGACTAGCTAAAATGTGCCTGGATCAGAGCAAAAGCTAGTTGAAGAAAAAGGTGTTAAGTTTTCTGCTCCTTGTCTTTTGGTGAGATGTTTCCCTACAGCAGATATTGTTCTCTGGTGCTTCATCCAGCCTAATTTCGAAACAGCTCAGTTATTAGTCTTCACCAGACTCTTTACAGTAATTGCTACATTTAAATGTACGCTGGTTGGATGCTGTTTGCCAGTGCTAAGTATTTATTTTGGCAGGCTTAGATACAGACCGAGTATAAATATTGTACTAAATGTAAGAGGAAAATGAGGAGCCGTCAATTATGAATGGGGTGGACTGGAGAGAAGGCAGGGGTGCTGTTTGCAAGCAAATAACTTTAAACAAATCCAGAAATATTTTTATGATTGAAGAGAGCAAAGAAAATTTGTAAGATAACCAACCATAGCTGTTGTATGGCACCCAGTTAAATTTTATCACTTATTTCATATAGGTTGTGGAAAGAGTCCTCAGTGTATGAGTTTTCATTTAAAGGTCATATGAATAAATGATAGAGATCTTCCTGATAAATAGCTTCTCAGTCTTCTGAAATATATTTCTGCAGCAAACAATCATTTAATTCACAGTAAATCTTGTTAAAAATTGATGTTTCATCATATTCTGATGTGTAATTGTTTCTTTTTACTTGAGAGTAACAGGAAGCCATTTTTATAATAGAAATGATAACACACAATTAAAGGGAAATATGGTTACTATCAACTGAAGTAGCAGTACACGTCATACAGTGACAGCACTGGTCTAATTTGTGTTGTCCGACGTTCAAGTTCAACTGCTCAAGACTAACTAAAGGAAAGCCTAATCCTATAGTTAACTTTGGTTATCTATGCTACTTGTACATCTCTGAAAGTGGTTCAGCATTTGGGGAACATTATTCTATACATCTAATAGTCACTGAAAATATTTCAGATTTTTCTTTTATTTTAATCTATTATCTCTGGTATTCTCATGTCCTGTGCTTTAGGTAGCCACCAATGCTACTGCAAAATGGTACAGTGCTGTGTTTCAGATTCAGTAGGCGAATAATGTTGATAACATACTGATGTTTTAGCTGTTGCTAAGCGTTGCTTACCCGAAGTCCAGCACTTTTCAATGTCTCATGCTCTGCCAGTGAGGAGCTGAACAAAAAGCTGGGAGGGAGCCTGGCCAAGACAGGTGACATTACTGGCCAAGGGAATGTTCCACACCACAGAACACCATGCTGGGAATATAAACCAGGGGGAGCTGGCCAGAGGCTGCTGAACCTTGATTGGGGACAGGCTGGACGTTAGTCAGTGGGTGGTGAGCAATTGCATTGTGAATCACTTGTTCTTGSGTTTTATTCCTTTCTCTCCCTCTCCTTTTCATTACATTTATTKTTACAATCATACTCATTATTACTATTACTATTATTAGTATTATATTATATTTTGTTTCAGTTATTGAACTGATTTTGTCTCAGCCTACAAGGTTTACTTTTCTTTTTACTTGATTCCCCTCCACACTGGAGGGATGGGGAGTCAGTGAGAAGTTGCATGGTGTTTAATTGCTGACTGGGCTTAGATCATGACAGAGTGTGAAACTCTGATGCTTTGATGATAGAGTGTATCATGGTATGTAACACATTGCTGCCTCATAGTGTGGACAGGAGTGAAAGGGAATGAAGACTGAAAACTTATCTCTATGTCTTGAGTAAAGGTACTATTAGTCATTTCCACAGGCAGTTTGCCCAATGTAAGTGTCCATGTTTTTCCATAATTTTATTTTCACCTCTATTTAAAACTCGAAGTATTTGTTTTTAATTTCTTACCTATGCATATCATCTTCTTTTGACACACAGAACACAGATTGTTTTCACTTCCTTCATGCCAGCTACCATCTTATTTATCCAGTTGCTGTAATTTTCGGACAGGAAATGCATTTTGCGATTTCCAAAACTATCTAAGGAGAAGATGACTAGGTGGGGGTGACGAAGCAGGCAGGGATGGTAAATGCTGTTTCATCTCTGTGTCACTATCAATAATGTGCCTTAGATCACCTCAGAGTGCAGGCTGAGTCTAATAACATGTGAATGAAATACAGAAAAGAAGGCAGTTTTTAAAGTACATGCATTAGTWAGAAGATGTTCAGACTTGAGATCTTGGATTAGCAAGAGGGTATGAAGAGAAAAAAAAATATTATAGGCAGCATCCATGTTTACCTTCCTATATTAATAATGACTCACATCCTTGTTGGCTCCTTTCAGAACTCATCCTTTGGTAGTGGGATAAAGCCTGGACTAGCACAAATATGGTCCACTGATTTAGTGCCTGTTTGTGGTGGTGACACACGAAGTGGGGCTCCTGGGGCAAGTATTCGGTTTCTGCACTCAGACAGACTCCACAGTATGAAAAAAGAGAATTGAACAGTGATATTAAGAGATACTTGAAAAGTTATCCAAATTGAATCACTGATTTAGACATGCCCGAAGAGGTTTGGTATGGTACGTCATGCACCACTGGATATTAAAGGCAAGTGCTGGGTTTTATATACACAGAACACTGTTTTGAGCAGGAAGTTTGTTGGCATCTAACAAAGGATGGGAGATACTCTCTGTTCCCCTCAATCTTTCAAATAGTGTGTGCTGAGAAACAAAATTTTTAGACCACTATTCAGATGGAGCTTCTTTCATTTTTATCTGTTTTCCTGTTTCACTATCATGCTGTGCATCTCTTCCCCAGTAGTTTGCATCATTCCCTTTTTCATGCCAAACAGTTTGCGGGGTTTGCACTGTTGGATCTAGTGGGTCAAAGCATATATTTAACATACTTCTCATCCTGTGAAACCTGCTTGTCCACAGGATGCTATGCCCTCATTTCCCCCAAATGACTTTGCTATTGGTGCTTCTGAGATCAAACACATGAGTAACGGAGAAAATTAAGAGCTGTGCAGTGTGCAAGCTGCCTTAGGAATAGTCTACGTAATCTAATATTTTGCTGTCTGAATGAATAATGGCAATCACTACTGCAGGGTCTGTGAGCTAAGCCCTGGGGGCTGTGGGCATGCCTGGTATGTCAGCATGCATTTTGATAGCCAGCAGTTCCTGCCTTTGGCTGCTGGGTAATCCTGCTGCCAGTCTCTAAGCTCTAGGGGAAACCACAGGGTTGGACTCTGGGAACAGAGGTCTTTATGTGTTCTGTAGGCATGGCCAAGACTCTTAAATTTTACCCTACAGCTTAGACACCAGCAGACTTACACAGGAGATGAGAACTGGGAGAAAGCTCTGGTTTTTAAAATGTGCAAAGAGGCATACCAGTCATATCCAGATAAGAGTCACTTTTGTTTTGTGGTTTTTCAGGATTCCCGCAAAGACTCCCATGCAAGAGGAGGAGAATAAACTAGATGTGGTTACTTTTTTTTCACTTATAAAACAAGAATGACTAAAAGATGTTTTTCATTTTAAAGTTCCCAAAATAGAATGTATAGTATGCTGGTCCAGCTGTTGTAAAATTTTCACTGAACTGAAGCCAATATTTTGTCTGGGGGAGACTGTGGAGGATGACCAAAGAACTCAACATTCACTCTACTGATGGAAATAAACACATCACATTGTGCTAGTACATGATTATCTGGTAATAAAACCATGACTGTAAAGATGGGTTTTTCTAATTAGACTAGAGAGAATATAGATCTTGTACAGTACCTTGCAGTTTTCCTAGCTTCTCTAGACTGAACGGCTATCTGTAAATATAGCAAAATGTGTGGAGGTAAGTCTGAACTCGAGTATRCCATTAACAGTGGTGAAAAGACCAACTGTGACTGCAGTTCCTTCCCATTTCTATCTCAGCATTAATTTCTGGAAGAGTTTAAGGGAACAGTGGACAGTATCCTGGTGGCCTGATGGACAGCAAAGTTCTGAGTTTTTAGTTTTCATTAGTCATGGTCTCGTGACCACTATCATGCTGTGAGATAGGCAGAATTATTTTCAAACTCATGAATTTGAGTTGATCAGACAGTGAGGATTTTATTTTATACTAACTACGGAAGAAYAGGGAGGGGAGAATTTTCTGAAGGCATTTCTTCTGAAAGGTCTTTATCTGTTTCCTTCTGTCATTGTTGGCCTTTACTCATATCAGCTCTGATGCTGCAATCTTCATGCACTTCAGATATCACCTAATGCCACAGAAGCTGTCTGAAACAGAGTTTGAATGTTTAGTTTGAGTATTGGTTGCAGAACTGGCCCTTTTCAAATTAGGTATTTGGCATTGCATATTCTCCTGATTCTGAAATTAGGCCTTCCAGAAAAAGAGAAAGGAAAATGTTCATTATTGACTATGCATCATAAAAACCCTTTGCACATTAATTATTTTGGCTTTGACTTTTTACCCATTAGCAAATCCTTTTGCAGGCTTAGGGTGTAATTGAATGGCAACAGTTCTGCTGACTTCAAAGTATTTTCAGACTCATTTTCTGATGTGAAGAAAAAATAAAGAAAACTTTGGAGACTGCTAACATTTATACTATGTGATCATTTAAAATCTATTGTCTTATCATCTTAAAATAAAATCCCTTCTACAAAAGAGATATAAAATAGATTCAGGAGACTCTTACAGAAACCTGCCTGGTATTTTAGCTTCTCATAAGCTGCTAAAACTCAATTTGCCAAAAATTTTGCCTGAAACCTGTGTTAGTTGGATGCTATTTTTAGAAATAAAATACCAGTCTTAAAGTTGCAGCATCATTATTTTAAGGCATATAGCTCTGTGGAGAAGTAACCATCTTCAATATCATCAAAGTGAGCCATGGACTGATTAATGAATCAGATTTCTGCCGAACAGTGAGTGACACCAGAGGCAACTCAGTACTTGACATCCTAATGGGTAAAATTATCATCAGGCATCTTTAATTCTACAGGCCTACCTAAGTTTCCCAGTTTGGTCCTAATTTTTGTCTACTCTGCTAAGATTACAGGGCTGGAGAGTTACTAAAATACACAATCTACTTTGTTTCAGGTCTGGTTAATTAAAAGTCATTGTAAAGCAATGATATTTCTTTCTGCTGCTATGCAGATATCCAGTGAATACACCCAGACTCTCTTCTGCCAGGGTCCAAATTTTCTGCTGAGCGTGTTTCAGCAGTTGTAATTCACAAAACCTTCCCTGTGGGCTGCAAGCTTTCTATCCTTTCCATACATGGCCASTCCTTCAAGAAGACAAGGTGGAGGTAGCTGCAACATTACTTGCTATCCTGTTTAATTTAGTTAAACTCAATATTTTCTTTGCACTTGTGTGGTATTAGTCCTGCAGTCTTGTTATTCTCTTGTGGTATTATTCCTGAAGTCTTTATTCTGAATGGATGGTAAGCTCTCAGTGTCAGAATTCTAAGATGCACAGAAATGGGCTGGTGAGGTAGAATGGTATGGGCTGTAGTAACAACTCATAATATGAAGAGTTGTTCTTCCAAAAATTTTGAATAAAGTAAAAGGGAAATGGATTTTTCAACAGTAACCATTGACCTTCTTTCTCCTTTCTACCTTGCAGTTTAATGAAGATGGTTATGAATCAGCTGAACACTGTGGTAGTGAGTTCTTGTTTCACCGTAATTTTTGTTCTATGCCTACTTCTTAAGTTTTCAGTCCCTAATTTTAGCATTGATTTTGCTCTTATGATTTTACAGTCTGCATGAATTTATTTTCTTTCTTGTAAGAAAGGCAGTAAATAATCCTCCTAAGTGCAGTTTGAATTCACAGATATGTACAAACCCATATTAATATTCTCCTGTTGTACTTGTCTGAAAGGCTTACTCAAAAGAGTTTAATCTTTACTGTGGGTTAGTCTATTTAAAATGGATATACAACAAATACTACAAACCAATGTGTCAGTACTTTAAAAGTATTTAAAGATAGATATAGGAAATGATATTTTTAACTTCTTAAATTTTTAAAAACACATAAAATTTTTCTCAACATTTTAAACTCTTATTTTGGTGAGCTTCTAGATCTTCTGGGCATGTACATGGATGCAGGAAGATTTACTGGTTTTTAGAGACCAAAAAATACACACCAAAGAGTTTTCCTTCTTCTCTTCATAAGCTGATATTACGTTGAAGTGTACTCTGTATTCTAAGGGGTATGGAAAAAGTATGTCTGTGAAACATCTAGTGTAAGTTGTCACGAAAGCTGTCACTTTGGCTCATCACTCATCTTCTGACATGTTTGGAATTCGGAAATCGTTACACTGCAGGAAAGTATCCAGTGTTCCTTGGGCAATGTGGAAAAGAAAATAGTCTGCAAGAGAAATTAGTTGTGTATTTTCACCACTTAGAGTTGGGTTCCGTACGAGGAACATGACAAGGACAGTCCAAGAAGAGCCATCCTTTGCTTTTGAATATGGTTCCTTGAAGGCAAGAGTAATGTGGGTCCTCTCACGACAAAATCGGCCAAAAATCCTACAGATACTTTAGTGAGCAGAAGCCATGACTGGTACTAAATGCAGATATTGTGCTGAAAGAATTTGTTTGGAACAAACAGAAATTTGAAGATACAGTTTGACTACTGTGCTGATTGATCCTGATGTTAATTTTAATTAAGTGTTCTAATTAGAACAGCTGAAAAAGCAATGCTTATTTCGTTGTGGTATCATTCCACCAGTCTCCCTTGTTTTTCCATTAATGATGTAAAAACACAACTCCCACAGCATTGCTGGGGCAGGGAGCTTATTGACACTGAGATTGCTTTAGGCATTCAGGCTGCCGGCTTTGGGTGATATCATGCATGCCAGTTTGTGTTTTCTTGTCAGCCTCAAAATTTGACCAAGCTTTTCTGTTATTCATCCTCATTTGTTTCTTGATTGTTGAAACTTTGGAAGAGTTTTAACTTCAGTTTTTATCAGCAGCTATATTAGTTTTACATTCTATGTTAGGAATTTAGTTTCACATTCTAAATTTCTAGTCAGTAAGATCTGAGAGGGAGCCATCTTTAATCACATACTGCTCTTACAGACTATTAGTTTTACAGTAGCAATAATCCTGGTGAAATTGATTTATTACAGCAATTATGGCCAATTTCAGGTTTGCTACTGAGTTAACTGCTGTCAGCATGCCCTTATAACTCTTTCACCAAATCCTTAATTATAAATAATAATTATAAAACATAGCATGCTTCAGTGTTGACAAAGATTGACTATATTCTAATACTGTTACCAATACGAGGGCAGTTGGGGTAGTTAAGCACTGTATGATTATTCAAGTGATCTTTATGACTTGCCAATTAAATCAGAAGTTAAGTATATTTTTAATGACCTGAAAAGCTTAACTCTTACCAAGTCCCTCTAGGCAAAGATCAGAAATTATAAATTTTTCCCCCATTAGATTCTGCATGCATTCTACAATTTTTTTCCCCATGCTTCTGTAAAACATTATGCCATCTGTAGGAAGACATAGAGCATGGAGTAGAAGAGTACAGCTCTTCCAAAGCCGGAGATTACCAGCTTTGTTTTTGTGTTCTGGTCATACCTGATGAATTGGTAGAGTATTTTCCCAGAAGTGGCAGGAAAAAGGAACAGTTCTCCTTTTTCTCTCCATTACACTCTGTTGTTCACCTTCTTTAATCACATCAATACCTCCCTGATACAAAACTATTGTAAACTCAAGAACTGGCAGTGGTTGGTGATCTCCTGTTCTCTGCCCATAGCACACAACAATTAACTGTTCTGAACAAAGAAAGACTTCAGTTTAATTATGCTTTGTGGTTTGAATATAGAGAACTTATTTGTTCAACAGGAGGTTTGACAGCATGATCCCTATGAGTTGTAACCTCTATGAATCTATGAAAACATCTTACTTTGTCATCTCTGAGAGCGTCAACTGTCCCTTCCTATGCTGAGCTGCCGCCATAATAGAGATGAAAAGGGAGAGAAGGAAGTGGGTGAGAGAAGTACCTACATTTCCTCTTCCCCTTCCACCTTCCACTGTAACACATGATCCAGACAGAGGAAAGTGAGCAGCCATTCATTACAGCTTCTGTTTGTGGGCTTATCTTAATTATTTTAGTAATTTCTATACTAACATCCAGTGAATCTGAGAAAAATCATTGTCCTGTTATCCTGCATGGAGACACGATAAAACAGAATTCTCAGCCTCAAAAATTTACAATACGAAACGACAGAAAGCAGAGAGAAAAAGAGCATTACAAATTCCTCAAGAAGCTGGAGAAATGAGAGAATGAGCACTGGATTTTTAAAGATGTTTTTATGTTTATACATTGAAATATTGGTGAGCTAAATATACACAGGAATATAAGACTCAGATCCATAATTTCTCTAATTACTGTAAATTAATTGCTATTATACACAGAAATATTACTAGCAATTAAAAAAAGCTTTTAGATGAAAATAGTTTAAGCCAAAGGAATTATTAATAAACTGAACAGTTCTGTGCGCTAGCTGTTAATTGGGTGACCTTCTACAGGAAAGACATTTGCATATAGTCCATTTATATGGGCTTTGTAAATGCAAGGCAGCAGAACAGTAAAAACTTGATGAGGCATTCCTTTGTCTCAATTTTCCTAAGCAGAAAAAGGATTCTCAGTAATAAGTCACAACAATGGCTCTGTGGCCAACATACTTAGAGAGAAAAGGGCTGCTCTGAGTGCTTGTTAAGGGAGATTAATTCAAGCTAAATGAAATAAGAAAGATTACAGCTTTCCAAAGTAGTTACAATTAAACCTGACTAGCACCAGATGTCACCAGTTAAAGGGAGAGCACTGAGTGAGTGTGCTCAGCTTCATGAGATACAGTGGGGACATTTAATAATAAAACTCACTTATCCATAAATTTTAGGCATCTTCACAACTAGGCACCAATTGAACAGGGTTTTGGTTGTCTGAATTTAATGACTTGACAAAGGAAAAGGTACAAATGCTGAAACTGAATCTAGAAGCAGAAAATATACCATCAAGACCAGACTTATAATTTGAGTTCCTGCAGTTGTTCTGTAACTCTGATGGGGAACCAAAAATCTGTAGGTATTAGCCAAACAGTCATTAAAATTCTGCAGATACATGGAAGCTTTTCCATGCAAATGTACAGAACTGTCTCTCTTCAGTCCATTGCCCAGCCTAGTGCCAAGGCTGGCAGGGTTCCACAACTCAGCAGTTCCCCTACCTAGACCTCCCGAGATCTCCAGGCAAGGACACAGACAGTATCTCAATCAGATGAGAGAAAAATCTAATATGTGCTGGTAAGACTGTATTTCCTTGGAGAGGCCAACCTGCTCCAAAACACAGCAATACAGACAAAATTCTTTCACAAGAAGTGTAAATCCTCTATCTTGAGCCTAGACTGATATGAACTATTGTCTTCTAACAAGACACCCTGTGTAAGATACCTGCTGTTGTGGATAGGACCGGTTCCATCTCAGATTGTTCACTCAGTTTAAGGATGCTTGGAAGGAAATGGTTAATCACCGCTGTAATCTCAGTTCATTTCAGCCCAATCTTTAGAAAAGAATCTGTGAGGGGGGCAGTTTGCTCTATTTCTGACACGAAGCCATTTCTCATCTTCATATTAATGTGTTTTAACTTGTAAGGTAGATGGGTGTTCAACTCAAATGTGAGCTGGTGTCCATATGCATTTCCTCATCCATCTTATATAGACTCTTGCCTTCTTTAGTTGCTGCTGTTTATATTTTTAGCATACCTTTGCATTTGTATGCACCAACAACCATGCTAAATAAAGGTTTATTCATATAAACAGTATCTGAAAACACCTTTTGACAAAAACCTGAAGAAATAGATGTACTAAGCAGCTTCTTGACATTTAAGACTTTGCTGTTGCAACCATTTAAGCACGTAATTTATTTTAATAAGTCCACTGTTTTCACTATGATTATAAGTGTGAAAAACATTAACCACATTTATATTAATTTCAGGACTGAGGCTGATATCTAGAAATGGCACAACTGCATTAGTATCTATCATTGCTTGCAGAAAATAGGTATGGTATATGGCACAACTGCATTAGTATCTATCATTGCTTGCAGAAAATAGGTATGGTATTTGTAAGGCTTTCAAGGTATTTTCTGCCAAAAAAAATCTTGAGGTACACTTATCCTTTTGCTGCATCCAGTTGGTAGTTTTTTTTATGAAATAAAAGAGCTGCTAGATGGCATAAATATATCAGACACATCAACAATAGGCTTTATTGTAACTCCAGCTAAAACACATGAAAATGCTTCTTTTCTATCTCTGCTTCTTTATTATTAGAGATATTTTTGAAACATTTCTTAGCATCATATCTGGCAGAATTCTTCATAAAAAGAGCTAATAATACACTTACCAGTGCCAACATGGGGTTTTCTTTGATAGGAAAGTAATGAAAAAAAGTGTCATAACTGCATATGGAGAAGGATTTTGCTGATCATGTTCTGTAATGGGGAAATCTGAATCGGTGTACTGCAGTCTGAAAGCGAAAAAGATGAATTTGGGAAATGGAAAGAAGTAACTGATACATTGTGCCCCTGCCCCCCTCATCTCTTAGTCTAGAGCTGAAAAGTCAAAAAAAGTCATCGGCTGCAGCTTTCATGCAAGCAGGCAGAAAATAGATGTTCTCAGAGTCAACCCAATATTAAGGCTTTAGAGATAAGGACCAGTGCATTGAATTAAAACCAGGCTTCAATGGGTAGCCAATGTACAATTTAGAGATTAGTATAATGTTTTTCATCTGTCTTTTCTGGCAGACCACTGCATTTTGAATCAGCTACTGTTTCCAGGAATCCTGCATGCTTGGTCCTAGCAGGCATCACCACCTCCTGTGACAAAGATGTCACCATCAATCCCTGTATGTAACTTTGCATCTTGAGAAGAAAGCTGCAGCCTTTTAGCCTGCCCAAATAGTAAAAGGCCTTTCTGGCTAGTGTTGCTGTTGTAATACAAGAGCAAAAAAGAACTAAATCACCCTGGAAATTAGACCACTAAAGAAGCATAAAATGTTCTGAAGCTTGAAATATCACCCAGTGATGTTAAATCCTATAACTGTGCTGTTATTTTATTATCTTAATAATGGATTTTTTCTCTAATATGAAGAAGTAATGTGACCAATGGAAGTAGCAGCTTACTGTGAAGATGGCATTCATCATATTTGCGTGGAAAGTGCAAATAATAGCAATAAGACTTCTATAAAAGCAGAACCACATGGAATGGGTTGGGAAAGATTTTTTCCTGGGAAAAGGAAATCTACAGATGTATATATTTTTCTACTTCTTACCTAATTAGCTACTACAGCTTAATATTGCCAAAATTAGACTTTGCCAATACTAAGACAGTAAAGTGGTATGGGTTTGCTACACTGAAAGTATGTGAATTCTAATCACATTCCTCAAGGGAAAATCCTCACTTTGATGTTCCAGAGGAATCTTATTAATCTACAGATACCTACTGCACATTATCAATTTATGCAGTGTACCTGGGACAGGAGGCTGTCTAATGATTTAGTTAGTACTGTCCCAGACTCAAATGAGTAACCTGACTCCTCTGGGGATTTACTGTGTTCCTTTGAAGGTCTGAACCTAGACTGTTCCACGAGTAATCTGGGCTTAGTTTCTCAGGATAACACAGAGAGATGCTTGAGACCAGTAGATCTGCAGCCAGGGTCTTTAGTGGAATTCAGAATATGTGCTCATGTGCCTTGGACAACAGAGAATGAAACACATCCAATCAAAGAAGAAGATTTCCAGAAACCAATGAGCTGAGGAAGAAACACTGGCATTGCCAGCCAGGGGTGCTCAAGAGTAATATCTGCAAGTTGTGTCTTTGGAATGTAGGTACATATTGAATCCAAGCCTGTGGGATATGCCTGTTGCTGCCCAAGCACCACCTACTAAGTAGATTTCTTGGAAGGAGAAAAGCTCCTTTTCATAAAAAATTTGGATCCTCCCTAGAATATCCTGTTTCACAGGGATCTAAGTATGTCAATGGAAAGCAGGAAACCCACTTTCAAACCTTCCAAACTTTATGTTAAAATACAGACTGAGTCCCACCTTGTATTCTGACACCAGGATCAGAATGACGTCAGAATGCTTCCTGCCGAAGCCGTCCCACTTCGTATAAATAATTAACTACTTCATCTGAGTAGTTATTGGCAGTTATTGTGCCAGCACTGGGGAAAATGCAGTGCAGTAAGAGGAAGGGGGTCAGTGTTTTTGGGGTTTGTTTTGTTTTTTTCTTTAAGGAAATGCTGCTTCACAAATAATCTTTACCTCCTTAAAACATTGCTGAAATGCAAGCTGATTCCAGGGAGTTTCTGAATTTACTTGCTCCTGAGATGTCAAGGTAAATCTCAGATTCCTAGTTCCTCTCTAGAGAACCAAATCCAGGGCTGCTCCCAGGAGTGAGGATCATCATAAGGAATATAAAGTATCTTCCTGGCCAACAGCATCCAAAAATCAGTATAGCTATTTCTGTTCTCATAGGGAAATGCTCCAATTAATCAAAGAAATTATTTCAAAAACAGAGCACTTAAAGAAATTTGTGTCTGTGGCAAATTTTTTAAAACTGATGTTTTTGATTCCCAAATAGGCTGTACTTTCGCTAATATCAGGGTTTCCTGGAAATGGAAATTAGGCGTTCAAAACAGCTGTGCAGGCTGGAGTACTCCCACCTTTACACCACCAGGTGTGTGTTTTTCCAGTAGCGATAAAGTGGCAAACACAGAAGTGTTACAACCCACACAGGGCAAGGTAGTTTATGCTATGACCTGAGTTCATGGAGTCAATCAAACTATTTTCAACTGCTGTCATTGTCTTTCTAAGTAACAATTTTGTCAGTATTTTGAGAAAAAAAAATGTGTTGAATAGAAAATAAGAGAGAAAACCTGGAGCTAAGTTTGTGAGCGGAGTTTGTGCTTTTCAATCACAGCCATAGCAGTATCACACTTTGAAGCCTTTAAACATTAACCAAGAATAAAGAACATTTCCTGCTGTTGGGAGCACTCATGTTACATGATAAAGGTCTCTTTGCAGTTGAGAGGATTATCCTGATTCTCTCTTTCATCTGCCTCTGTTTTGTCAGACACAGTATTATCACATGCAGGCTCCAAGTCTCCAAGTAGTGAGTGGATTGCCTTTCCCTTGAGTACTGGATATCCTTGAAGTACTTAACACTCAGCTTTTTATCCTTTTCTGAGTATTATGTACAGATCACACAGCAATTTAGGAAAGCAAAAAAATTTGTACTGTCTTGGATTGTCAGGGAGCAGCAAGGACAGGATTCTAAGGAAGAGTGAGCTGGGAGCTGAGGGTGTCCCAGCCTAGACAGTGCCGTCACTGATCAGGACACAGTCCAGCAGCACCTGAGCACAGCAGGCAGAGACAGGTGCTGGAAACTGGGTCCATCAACAACCCCATCTAGAGAGTTCCATCAGAAGCAGCAGGAGACAGGGCTGCAGACAAGACTGGGCACATGACTGCAATACAAGTCCAAAGGGGTCATGTGTGAAATGGGGCTGGAAACAGACATTCCTACAGCGTAGCTTGCACAGGGGCTGTGGGCTGAGGCCTGAGCTGAAATCAGGCTTCAAGGCCAATGGGCAGAGGATGTGGGTAGGAGTCCCAGGACAGTCTGGTCAGCATCATTAAGGTCACTGGTGCTCTCAGGGATCTGACATTAATGTTCCATTAAAACCAATAGAGACCAAATTCCACACATTGATTTCTGCTCCTGTTTTTGCTTATATCATCTGTCCTATCACTGACTTTCTTCCTCTAAGTTTCACCTGCCAATTTCACTTTCAAATTGTTACAATGGAAGTTTTACCATTGATACATTTTTTGATCACCAAAAGTTACTGCAAGGATTGCTGCTTTTGAAGGTTCCTCAGTGCTGAAATACCTCAGTAGGACCACAGCATCACAGCTGTCAAATGGAGCTAAAAATAATATTTTGTGAAAACTTAATTAATTTTACTCAAATTAGGAATTGTACAACTCTATGTGAAGGCCCTAATAGGTACTATTGAAAATTCCATCGGTGGTCGGGTATAATTCATCCATTCACAAATTGCAATTAATAACCCTGTGTGTAAAAGTTTTAAATAAACGTGTATTTAATGATGATTTACTTATATACAGAGTATGTTTCAGTTTCATCTATTTAAAACCTGAAATACTTTACATTATGTCTTTGTGCTTTTTAAATTGAAAGCAAAATCTTGTCTATAAGACGCCACAAAAGCTTTGATTAAAAAAACAAATGAATGATGAATGCAAAATGACAATACATAGGAGGAAAAAGATATTGGACTGAATAAAAATGCAGGTAGAAGCTATTCAAGGGCTGTGATTTTGTTACTATCTTGGTGTACTCTTCTAACCATGCTGCATCAGTTTTCTTCATTGAGCTTGCAAAAATAAAAACTTCACTTTGAATTCTCATTCAGGGAATTTCTAAAACAGCTGGTAAACGGTAAAGGGCATTGGCACAATTTCCAGGAAGCTGGTGCTGTAGCTCCCTCTTCAATAGTGTGGAAGTGATAAGGACAAGAGGGTTCACGCTCCCACCGTAGTTTGGGAGCTCGTAATGTAGGTGTCAGTGATGAAGACACGACTTCTCATAAGTGGACCTATCTGGAATTTCAGGCAGGGAAAAGACTTTTCTGAAACTCACAATTCCCAGACTGTGTGTGGCATTTACTTGGATGCAGGGAGCGTTCTGTATGTTTTGCTGATTATCATGAGGAAATTCTTAACCTGGTACAAATTAATTGCATTTAATCTCCAGCTGACAGTTATTAGTAGTTAATACCAATCAAAAAAAGGGACTCTTTGATTTCCTAGGAATATGAAAGGAAGGTATATCTGCAAAACAAGATTAAATCTGGTATTTAACGTCAGATTTCCTGCTGACTAGTTTGATAGAAAGTTAAGATTGGTTATCCAAAACACTTTGTCTGCAATCAGTCCAGCCACACATAGTCCATTCGCCAGCATTCCTTGGAATTGCATGTACAGATTCTCATATTGGCAGCTGAGGGCTATAGAAAGGGAAACAGTCCAGGAGTTTAAACCTCATCCTGGAAAAGCCTGTACCTTTCTCTTTCTATTTTGGCAACTAAGACCTTTGTTGTTGTTGCTTTCTCTGTCGTTGTGGTTAATGAGGAAATATCTGTGTCAAAAGAGTATTTTTTTGAGATTTCATCCAATCCACACCTTTTCTGTTGTTCCATTGAGGTAGTAGGTCACCTCTATTTGCAATATGATACCCTGGAGAGGAGAATTAGGTCACCAAACAAATATTTTAGCTTGTGACTTAACTCCGTATGTCAACTGAGACAAATTCAGAGGCCGTACACAATTGCTTTGCCAGCCAAACCTAGACTTCTCACAAGGTTGAATTTTAAAAAACAGGCAGAAAGGTCGTGGGCTGAGGAGGATCCATTCTTTGTATTAGACATAAAAATGTAGAATAGATATCATCCTTGCTCCACACAAACATCAGTGATTTTGTGGGGTACTTGCTAACACAAATGCAGTTTATAAAATGCTGAATTAACCTTGCAGACCCTTTAAGAAATTCAGCTTGCATTAAATTAAAACTTAATGCTTTTAGTTTTACAGGCCACTAATACAGGAATCATGAAACTGAGCAAGAGGCACAGCAGAGATTGCATCTCGGCCTCCCGTGCTGAATCTTTTTCTCTAAAGGAGCCTGCAGGTCAAATACCTCCAAATTCCTGTATCAGCAGGCACAAGTTATTGCAGAAATCGTTTGAAACCTTGAGCATGATATAGTGACTAGGTATGATTTATCATGCGAGATTTTATCTAGATAAATTAAACTAACAAATATTAAATGCAAGAATGTGCATTTTATAAACATTACTCAAAATAAATTCTATGTTATGTGAGGAAGATGAAATTAATTTTGCAAAGTGATTGTGGTTTAGACACTGTACAAACAGGGAGCAGCCACAAAGGCAGCCCCTAACAGGACAGGTATATGAAAGGAACGTTGCAGTCTTTCGTCTGTATTCCCTCACTGCTCTGCAAGGAAGGGGACAGTGAGGGGCTATGTCTGATGGAGGGCAAGTTGCCTCAACTCCTCCACAGAGTTCAGGCAACAGCTGGCCCCAGTACAGGCTGTATTCAGCCTCTACAAGCTGATCACCCCGGTTCCAGTGCCAGCAGTGAAGATAAATTATCCCCCACCTCTTTAATCTGCCCGTGCTGTACATCCTTTGCCCATCATTCACACAGGCATGGGACAGACAGCACTGCAGATTTTCTCTCTTCTACCTATTTATAATGAAGAGGAAAGAGAGGAAATTGTCTGTAACTTTTTCAAAGGCTTCTAAAGGGTCCATGGACACACTAGCGGAACTAACAAGAATCTGGTATGGCTCTTTGTCACTTATTGCTGCATGTTCCCAGATATAACCTGAGCACTTACTCTGTTCCTGAGGTCAAGAAAAACAAAGATCAGAGGTGCTGTTCTTATATTATCCATTTTCCTGAGCGAATCTTAATTGCTTGTGCAATAGCATAAGCTAGCTAATATTTTCTTCCATTTTTTTTGTTTCACCACCCAGACCGCAGGCAACATATATGCAAGGCTTCTGTTTATTACAAACGATCCAGAAAAAAGGGCAAAAGTGGAAAATCCACATGAACTGGCCCTGAAGTGGAGCAGAGTGATAGATGTACATCCTTAACCTTTTATTTTTCTTGTTTTTCCATTTTGGGGTTTTGGTTGGTCAAATGGAGTCTGCTACTTTTACTTAAAAGTTTCTATTTAGGCCACATTTTCAACGTCATTGGTATAGAAATTTTAATCACAAACAATTTGTTGAGGTTGGAGTTCAAAGATACACTTAGGCAATCTCAATCACAGAAAATCATAGTTTCAGTGTTGCTGTCTGAGTTAGCTAAGAATAGCTCAAAGAACCTTATGAAAATCTGTCAAGAAGCCCTTCAAAGCAATAAAAAGCGCAAAGGATTCCAGAGCATCCAAAAAGTAATTTTCATGCTATTCTGAAGCGCCTGAAAATGGGACTGTAGGCTGTAATTGCTATCTCATCCATGCCTACATATTGCCATGAATATGAGTCTGAAATTTTCTGAGCTCTTCAAAATCAAGTCTGTTTCTTCCTAGTAGGTAAGACAATCTAGAGTTGTTCTTCCTTTTTTTTCTACTCTAGATAACTATGAAAATACTCTTAGAGAACTCATAGGATCTAAAGCCAGTAAGATCTTTCACCAAAGTTGTTTAGATTATTTGAGTAGTTTTCACCCTATTTACAGTACTGACAAACCTATTCACCCCAGAAGAAAAGTCAGGGTATTTAAAACAAGTATATCTTGAAACAACAGTTTGTCCTTGCTGACCCTTTGCTGACAGTTCTAGTGTATGAGACACTGAATTGTAAGCTCGCGTGGGTGTGGAACACTGTGAGATCCTAGATTCTAGTTGGTTTTCAAATGTGTAGGTACAAAATAACAGGGAAAAATATCAAGACTTTTCCCTGGTGTTTTCTAAAATATTTCATCAGCAAATCCAAAAGAGTGCTGCTTCTTTCAAGCACTATATTTAATTAGTGTTCTGTTACCCTCAAACTTATAGCACTGACACGATATATTTAGGATGATATATATTGTCCAAAGAAAGAACTGATTCGCTAATCAAAACTCATGAGTATATTTAAGCAAGTTTTATTTTTTTCATTTATATGACTTCAAAGTGGATAATCATTCTGTTCATCTGTGAAAAAAGAGAATGTGTCTGGTCTTGTTTTTTTTCTACAGTTTGGTTTTTCTCTGTTACAGTGAGTAGTTCTCAAAAGCAGCATTATCAACTGAAATAAGAATGAGAAAACATGCTATGTGCTATTTAATTATGCCAGACATTCTCTCTAATATCATTTTGATAATGTGGGATTTAAAAAACTGCTGACGTCAGTAATGAAAGAGAAAGAACAAGAGTGCAACTCCCTTAGAAGTGCTTCCTCAGAGGTTTGGAGCAGCAAAAAATCCATAGCAAACCAGAAAAGATAAAAGAGCAGTGTGTATGTGCATGCATGCACATGTGTACATGCACACTTGTGAGGAAATGCCTTGGGTATCAACCACTTACTTTTTTCGCCTCTCAGAATTCTTCATCACTGATGAAAAACAGCTGCATAACATTCTGTCCCACAATCGTCACAGGCATTCTGGCCTTCTTTCCTCTCATACTGATGTTCCATGCATTAGTTGATGATTTTCAAAGGCTGTGGGAAGCTCATCAGGGATGCAAAGGGATTCTGTAAATGCAAAGTTTACAAACTAATAATTTCCTTAGTTTATTGGTCCCATTTAGTTATATACTCCATTTTATAACATTGGCGAAATCCACTTGACAGCATGAAGTAATATTTTTCAAACAGTAATGGTCAGCTTTGTCTTTAAATAAAAACTGTTCCATAATATTACAGATAGATTGGAAACCTGCTCAGGCTAAAACAGCCTCAGTGGTTTGGGCATTAATGGACTGCAAGATATTCACCTTTCCATGGCCCAGAAGGGTGCCCATCCACTGCAACCTGTAAAAGGTGGAGCTAAATGGAACAGAGGAAAGGTGGAAGAGTTAGCTAATCATGTATTCTAGTGAATGCTTTATTCACAGATGGCCAGGCAGAAGTTGAAGCAAAAGATAAAACGGTTAAGCTCTATAAGTCCTTCTTCAAGACTTCCTCTGCAGTAACAGGGAAGGCATTTCAGACAAGTCTCAGACAATGACACGTGAATTGATTCAGTTATAACCATAAGTAGAAGATGTCCTTCCTACAAGGTGATTACAACCATTCCTAAAAACAAAATTATATCAGTGGGAAGAGGCCTTCCGACAAYGGGGACAGCTGAAGTCAAAATGCAGCGGGATAGTTCTTATTTGGTGAGCTTCCTTTCACCTATTGTTTCTATAGTGCTTATAGCAGGACAAGACAACCTGCCTGCTTGAGTTTGGTTATGGATGTTCCTAGCCTTAGTATCCAAGCAGGGTCCTGCTGTGCAGCCTCACTGCTGCACGTTTGTTGCAGCATCTGTCTCTGTTAGAGCCTAACCTTCACTGCATCAGAAAGGCATTTAAGGATTCCAAAACTGGGGGTGAGAGTGGGTTATATGTTCACCTTCCAATCTTTCCCTAATTTCTTTTGAAATGGATGTATTAATATTATTTTTTTTGCCATCCTCAGCCCATATCGATTTATAAACCAATTTGCCTAGTATTGATTATTGCTCTTAAAATGTGCAGGTTGGCCGCTTGTGCTAAATCCAGTACGCTATCTTGAGGATAGTAATTTTTCATTCTGGATTGTTGCACACAGCTTTCTTGCTTTATTTTGCACAGTTGAAACTTAATCTTTCTGAACCTCATACTAAACACTTCTGTTCCAACATATTTGACAGGAACCACGAATTGCTGTTGGGACACTTTTAATTTGGTAATTACAGTACAGATAATACAGGTAGAATAAGTAACAATGGGAATATGCCTGATATTCATGTGCAGTTGTTGACACTCTCTTTCATCTCAACAAAAGAACTGAATACCTAGTTTCTTTTTCATCTGCCTGCATTAATTTACAATGACCACAGGTCCTGTCTGTTTTGGTTAGTGGAAAAAGATAAAGATTATGTTTCAATCTTTAGAATACATTTGACCTCAGTGACTTAGTGCTATTTTGTGTTCTCCTTAGCACTCATGTCTTCTGTGGGGAAACATATCTTAAGATGAGTCAACACATTGTTATCTAATTCATACATGCCTGTTTGCCAAAGACTATTAACTCAAGAATGGTATTTTACTCTGATTCCTTCCCAAATTCTGTGTACTTGATGGAGTAGCTGACTTATTTGATTTGTTGGGAAGTCATTGTTGCCCTTCTGTCTTGCCTTTGATTCCTAGCATATTCTTAGACTGCACACTAAAATCAGGTGAATATTCTTAAGAGGTGGCCTTTTAAAATTACCTTTATTCTGAGTTGCAATTATCACTCACCATCTCTTGCCTTATCACTCTACAACTACAGACACAGCATCTACTTTATATAAGGGCCTATTTCAAATGTAGACTAATGAATGAAGTTTCTCAGTCTCAAAAGTGTTGCAATTTTCATATAACACAAGGAAGTTTTCTTCAGGCATTTGAAGGCCAGATGTAACTGTTACAACAATTGGTGATGTGAGTCTATCAAATATGCAATAGAAATTCATTTTTCTTCTCTTAATTTCTTGGTTTTCATCTCTAAGAACATAAGTACTGTTAGACAGATTAAAACACATTTCTTAAAGTAACCAATAAAATATATACGGGGAAGAGAACATGTGCTGGAAAATACTTCATACAGAATACTCTGTTTCTCACATTTGCCAATTTCAGGACAGCCTGTGACAAAAAGTCACACATGGACCATCGTAATGGATAGCCTTTCATGACTCTGTCCTTCATGCCAAATGTATTCCCATTTTTTTTTTTGACAGATAGATCTTCCAGAGAAACCAATCCTAATGTTTGTAACGTAGTCCAATGACTAATTTTCTCTGTTGTTAAAATGTGCACCTTATTTTTACTTCAGTTTTTGCAACTTCATCTTCCAGCTGTTGACTCTTCCTGTGCTTCCTAGATTGGAGAACTTTTTGCTGTCTGCACGTTTCTTCCTAGATAGATATCCAGACATAATCATTATGTACCTTTATATTTGCTCAGATAGGAGACAGGTTCTTAGCTATACAGATCAGGCAACCTTTGTTTTTTGTTCTGTCTTGGCTTTTGATCTTTGTTTTTTCTTCCAGGAGCCTGAATTTGCAGCAGGTAAAATACCTTCAGTTAAAAAAAAAGAAAGAAAGAAAGAAAAATAAATCCCTTGGGAACTGTGGATTTTAAGTTTTCACTGGACCTTCAGCAGGCTTTCTTTCGTTTAAGGTGCCTAAATATTTTGGATTTATTCTGAATTTCCTTAGGAACATTTACCTCCACTTTTTTTTCCTAGCTAGAAAGTATCTCGATGGTCTAAACCATTTGCTTACCTTTCTGAGGTTCTCACTTGTTGTTTGCTCAGGGTCAGGCTCTTACAGAAACCAATAAGGTCTAGCAAGATTTCCCCATTAAATCATAAATACCATGTGTGTTTTTATGCATCAGTGCCCATTAATGAGTGGGTAAGTGTAAAGGAAGGAAAGGCTTGGTAAACAAATGAAAAAGAATATGAAAAAGATCACTCTAATATGATGTTGCTTTTATACAAAATATGGAGACATGAATCATGATTTGGACTGAGCTGTAGGATGGAATATTATAACATACTCCTAAAAAGATTAAGTGATCAAGAGGTGCTACAGCTACACAATACAACTGAAGGCTTAGATAATGGATCCAGATGAAGGATATTTAGAACACAAAACTTGAATATTAAATAGTTGACTTCAACAGAAATAACGCATGAGCTGCAGCAAAAATTTAGTATGATAGAACTACAAGATACGATGCAGATCTGAGGCTGGTGAAAAAGAGCATATTTATTGGTCTGATAACAGCCATGCCAAGTTACTGTAATAGATGACCTGTCTGTAAGTGCACTGACAGATGCTGGTTGAAGCTTTAAATAGCAGTAGTGACAAGTGATTAAGAATGTTAGAAACAACCTCCAAAATGAAGGTCAGCTACATGTTTCTCAGTCCAATAGGTGATTATTTCCTAAGAACTAGAATATGCTGGTTTTATCTCAGTGCTTAGCCTCTAAAAAGAGACATCTCACACTATCAAGCAGATACCAAAATCATTAAAAAACAAACAAAATTAAGTCCATTAGAGAACAAGACTAAGTCTATTTAGCTAAATATTTTAGCTAAATTGCAAAAACATAATACATGCAAAATAACTCAATTACTACTTGGCATAATATCTAGTATTCATCTTTAAAGATCAAAACATACACACATCTTATTTAATTGGAAGATAAAATGAGTCAGCCAAGTATAAAATTAGTCATGACTAAAAGACTGTCTCAGAACAATTATCTTCATGATAAAAAATTGTGATATTGTCACAATATAAATTCGTAAATAACGTTAGTCATAAAATTTATAGAATGAAAAAGGTAAATGGTACAAGATAACTTTGTTCTTTTGCTTTGCAAAATGAACAAAAGTTTCTTTCATCTTATGCCTACTTCTGAAGGAAATAGAGACCTGAAATAGTAGGCTGAGAGACAAAGAGCATTTCATTCTATCCCACACAAGCATCCTTCTGGGTTTTTCTGATGAACAACAGCTTGCACTTTATGTCAACAACAAGATACAACATATCCTCCTAAAATTCTTAACAACGAACGTTTTAAGGAAGAATTCACTCCAATCAAAACATGCATCACAAAGTTATATCATTAAGATCATCCACTATTTTAAAAACATGCAGGAAAATTTAAGATACATATGATTTCTTCCTCTAAGCCATGTGCAAAAATGTTCAACATACACCAAGGACTTGTCCATTAACTCAGGATTCCACATACTGTCTAACCATTCTTTTTGGGACAAATTCAATTATGAAGACTTATCAGAAGAGAATGCCAAAGTCGCTGATTTGATGACTCTTAATTTTCAGGCAATCCATCACCTCTTATGTTTAGGGGCACTTCTACACAGCAGGTACAGAGAGCCGTGCTGTGTCTGCCTATAGAGAATCCCAAACCCACATCTAAGTGGGAGCATGCTGCAACAAATTCTGAGACAGAATGCAACCAGAAGCATTTCTGAGTGAACAGAATATTTAATGAATGACTATACAATCAACAGCTCCTTTGTCAATAGCTCTGCTAGTAAAGAGGGGAGCTCCCCAGTATTCCCTCTCTAGGGGATAAATTTGTCTTCACAGTTCTGCAACTGGAAGCAGCTGTGTGAGGACTCCTATATTTGCTTCATGCAGTCAGGGATATGATTGTGAAGTCAGTGAAGATGATCTAAATGAACCCAGCTGATTTCTCAAAGATGAGTGTGTCATTTGTTCTCAGGCAGTCTATAGGAACAGTGAAAAACACCTTGCCGGCAATTTTAACTGGAAGAGGTAAAACCTTAATTAACACAGCTGCTTAATATCAGAAAGAGTGCCTTTTCACTGCCTAAGGAACTTACATAACTGAAAATGGTGTGAGAAGATCAGCTCATTTGTCTCTTCAGTATTTCCTGTCCGCTGTTACCCCTCCATGACACGGGCTTTGGTGACTGCTTCCTTCAAGTACTTGGATGCACTGTATAGGGAGCCTCATTGCTCCTAAGGCTACAGATTGCACTAGGCAGCCAGGCATGTAAAAGCTGATGTATTTTCACTACAAGATCTTGTGTGGATATAGCTACAAATTATTCAGAAGTAAGCTATGTGAGTATATTTTTAATAGTTTCAGGTATCTGAAACTCAGTAGTGTGTTATGTTTAGTTTGTTAGAAGTCGTGTAAATGATAGCTTTGCTCACACAGTAGGAATGAAAAGAATTGTTAGAAGGCGGAAATCAGAATAACAAACATAAAGAGAAGAGGCATTTTATATTCTTTAGTTTTTTGTGCAAAGCTGTGCATGTCACTTTGCAGGGAAATGTACATATTGGTTGTTTAAAACATACACTGCAGAACTTATTGCCTGTGAAAAAAAAAAATCACACTTGTCTTCAGACCACAATCATCAGTCTGCCCTTCAGGTACAAATGCTTTAATCAACCATTTGAAAGAATCAATATTTGAGCTGATTTTTAGCAACTCAGGTGAGAGTGGCAGGGTACGGATTCTTCCAGGAGAAATCTCTAAGCATCCGTTCAGATATTATGATTTGAACAGGAAGATCTAAAAATGAAATTCCATCAGGATGGCAGCCAGTGGGGGAACACCACTGATTTTACTGTGCCAAGAATATCAGTATTCATTTTTGGCAGCTTGATATAAAGAGTTTCTCTGTTTAGCAGTATCTCCTTCCTCTGTAGATATCATATTTGTGAGGCTGAAATTCATTCTGCTACGAGAAAGATTTCTAAGGAAGCAGGAGCTAATACAGAAGAGGCACTTTTTGAAAACAAGACTTCGCAGGTCTGAATAAAATTTATTAAACAAATATCATTCCTTACATGCAAACTTTTCATATCTGGGAACTTTATTTTGCGGGCAGGCTGAACAATCAAACATGCATCTGTTTGCTTTGAGCTCAGATGTCACTTTGCACATGTAAATGATCACAAAATATGTCATTTCAATACTTAGATTTTTAAAAAATGTGTTCCAATTTTTTTGCCACAGAGCTTGATCTCACTTGTGCTGATACATATCCCTTCAAGTGCATGGTGCATTGGTGTTGTTCGCCTCAAATTTGATTTCATAAGGGCCAAGGACTTATAAAATTTTACATGTAAATTCCATTTTGTATTATTGGCTTGTGGACTGTTGTGAAACTTTGGATTTGTTTCATTTTATATGCTTCTACTGTTTGAATTTTAAGCACCTTATTGGGTACAATTGGTGAGAACCTGGGTTTGAGCTGATGAAAATACAGCATGTTAGTGATGATACAGCTTTATTATGTGTTTTCTAAAGGCAAAGGGAATGAAGGATTTTCTTTGAAGAATATAATTAGACAGCAGTGTTCCTGTATAGTATACCTACAACTATTTTTTTTGAATCTTAAATTGTGGCCCTCACAAATCCTTGCATGTTGTCTTTTTTTTTAACCCCCATTGGAATATATGAAAATCCCAGTTCCAACCACCATCTAATGGACACGCCCTGGGTTGGGTGAATGGGTAGATAAAGATTTCAATCTTCAACTACAACAGATTAACAATAAAAACAGAGAGAAATAATGGAGGAGGTGGTGCAGTTGAAGAATATATGAAGGAATGTGGGACTGCATGTGTAAGGCTGCACTGAATTCTGCACTAACCTTGTCTTTCCTGTTATTACCCTTGCTAGCTTGGGCAAAGGTCTAGTGTGCAGGTCCTCCTGCACTGACACAAAAACACTGAAATGACTCACTGCATCCATGACCATGTGCTGTCTGGAGATTGCATGGCTGAAGTCACTGGAGTGGCTCCAGGCTGGGCAGAACACCACTCATTCTGCCCTGGCCTTTGCTCAAGCCCACATCTCTTTATTGGGTACTTTATTGGTAAGGTACGAGAGGTGCCTTATGGATGTTTCTCAGCTGCTCTTTCCTCTCTGAGTTATGGAGTTTACTGAGCTGCCAAGAATGAGCTTTTCTTGCAACCTCAGTGCAAAGCTGCCTATAGGTAGCATAAGCCAGCACAAACTCAGCTGGAAAATCAGGCTGTCCTGAGAAGTACGGGTTCAAAGAGAACTATTTCATGGCCAGTTTTCTAGTATTACTGTTTGAAAACATGTCCTTGAATTTTGCTCTTTCTCGAGCATATTGACTGTGGAGCTTCATCACCAAACAGGTCTTAAATGTGATAGTGAAGTTCGCTCTAAGACACTTTGGTAAGTTTTCTTATCTGAATAGACACTTTGGATGAAAAAGACAAAATGAAGTGACATAGTGACCATAAGAGAGTATCCATTAATATGTAGATAGAGTACTTATACTTTTTTGTTGCTGTTACTTAAATTTCAGTGCTTGTTTTGTAGTTTGTAATTCATAACAGTTTTAATCTCATCAGTCAATCTGGGAGGGCAAACTCACAGAACCATAAATCATAGAATATGAGAGTTGGAATGGATCTTAAAGATCATCTAGTCCCAACCCTCACTGCCATGGGCAGGGACACCTCCCACTAGAGCAGATTGCTCAAGGCCTTATCCAACCTGGCTTTGAACACTGCCAGGGTTTGATCATCCACAACCTCTCTGCGGGACCTCTTCCAGTGCCTCACCACCCTCACAGTAAGATGAGTAGTAGAAGGGAGGAATGAAGCCAGGTCTCAAAATAAATGACATTAAAATCTCTTCTAAATAGTTTTATTGACTTATTCCAAGTTTCTGATTTATCTRGTTCAAATTCTAAATTGACATCTGATCATCTGGCACCAGTGCTTGTTTGAAGCTGCTGATAACAGTTCAGATGGAAGCAGTGTTTCTATTGGCATGTTGGCACAACTTTCAGACATGAAGGAATTTTGCCTGTTTCTCAATATCGTGACTGAGACATGATAGAGGGGAATACACGTTAGTGCTGGCATCTGAGCGAGAAGTGGTGAGAAAAAATATTTTTCTAATGTGTTTTGCAAGCAAATAAAAAAGGAGAAGAAAAGAACTCACCATTTACAAACATTGTAATGAACTGGAAATGAAAGTGTAAAAATGTAAAAACCCTGCACAAAGAAATTGTAAGTTCATCTTGTAAAGTTTTGTAACAGAAATAAAAGAATGGTATAAATGAAATAGGAATGCAAATGTGCAATCATAGGGCCATGAAGATGATAAGTGGACTGGAGCACCTCCCCTACAAAGAGAAAGTTGGGGCTGTTCAGCCTGTAGAAGAGAAGGCTATGTGGAGACCTCATGGCAGCCTTCCAAGATCTGAAGAAGGCCTGCAGGGAAGCTGGAAAGGGATTCTTTGTCAGGAACTGTAGTGATAGGAAAAGGAGCAGTGGGGACAAATTGAAAGAGGAGAGGTTAGATATCAGGAAGAAATTCTTAACTATGAGGGAGGCGAGGCGGTGGAAGAGGTTGCCCAGATAGGTTGTGGATGCCCCATGCCCACCAGTGTTCAAAGCCAGGTTGGATAAAGCCTTGAGCAACCTGGACTAGTGAGAGGTGGCCCTGACTATGGAAGGTGGGGTTGGGACTACATGATCTTTAAGATCCATTCCATTCCCTTAACATTCTATGATTCTATGTGTGCATGAGAGCTCCAGAAGAAACATTAGAAAAAGTGTTAATAGAATCACCTATACTGTGACACTGTTCGCAGGACGCTGCTCCCAGGAAACCTTTTCCAGAAGCAAAATTGAGGCATAGATTTGAAAGCCTGTGCGCTGCTAAGACCACAGCATGGATGCCTAGTCAACTGAATGTCTGTAGCCAGCTTGCACAAAATCACATACCAAATGCATGAAATTTGGTAATATCAAATTAAATAGATACCCTATAAATAAATATTTACATTCGCTACTCAAGCTTTCATATTTACCTTTGTTACACTGCTTTCTTACATGCAGCATGGACTCACTGCTTCTTGTAACTTTAGAATACTGTCTTCTTTATCATTTTTATCCGAAGGATAAAACCAAGAAGGATTAAGTTAACAATTTTCAGTATTTTCCTGCTAGAGAAAATACATCACTGCCTTGGTGTTTGTAGGCTGTCGAGAGAACATGCAAGCACAACTCCATGGCCCCTCACAGTGGCTCTGTGACAGTCCTCAAAACATTGAGCTGTTTTTCTGAACTAGAACGTTAATTTCATCATCATCATAATATTGGCTTTTGGGTTTGTTTTATCCTTTAATTGGCTTTTTGTACAGGCTGAAAAGGCTGCCTTTCAAAGGAATTAAACAATGAATTTAGATATGTTACTGGACTCTGAGCCAAGTCTTTTAAAATTAGAGTCTACCTGATCCCCTTGTGTGATCAAATATAGCCTGATGTCATGACAACYTGCTTGGCCTTGCGTGACTTAGCTTACAGACCAGCTGGAGCATAAACTCATCAGAAATGCCCACAGATTTATGTAAACAGAAATGGTGAAGTCACCTATGCCCAGTCTCTGCATGCTGAAGAATTATATGACCGAATTAAAGTAGCCACAACACTCTAGAATCAGGTGCTATGCCCAGCTTTACAGGTAGATATTTGGGCAGCAATGCTGGCTCTAGGATGGGGGAATAGACACAGTTTAGGCTAGAGAGCATTGCTTTTTCATTCAACAGAACAAGAGATAATGGTCTCAATTATGCTTCCAGGTCCTGCAGTGCAGCTGTATTAGCTTTAGTGAGAACAAATGTATTACATTTGCCTGACTGCTTCTAAAATCACAATTGCATGTCAAAAGCAAGATTCTCTGCTCTTAAACTTCATAGATCCAACTCAACCCACACTGATCTGAASTGGTTAGTGAAGAGAGATTAGATGTGCATTGCAGTTGGAAGTGGGGGGATGTTTGCTAGTTTAGGCTCTCAAAGACTACAATCTTACTCACAGGTTGTATGAAATAGGATCAGTAATGCAAATAAAAGGATGGTATGTGCCCATTCTCTCTCTTGACCCAGGGCTTTCCTGTCTTACATCAAAATATGGATTTATTCTGGCACTGGAAGACACCTCATATGACCAGATGCTTATTTGCTCCCTGGTCATATGGCTGTCATTGACGCATCAGTATCACAAGGAAGGCCAACTGTGTGAGGTGTGTGTCACCTGGTGGGCTTCTGTCAGTGGGATGTGACACGTACAAGCATCCACTACCAACCTGAGGATGTCATGTTGCTTGTAGGAGAGGTGATCATCTGACAGGACAAAGCCTCAGCACAAGTTTTTGAGCACTTCCATAAGCCATCTGTGATCCATCCTGTGCTTACTGTAGCTGGAGTTTCAGCTATGAGTTTTGTCTGATGAAAGTACAAAACAGTTGTTGTGAACTACTTCCTACCTAATGTTGCAAAACAGTCAACATACTTGATAGACCCACTGAATTACAATAGTGATAGGGCAAATAAAGTAGCAAGTCAGATGTTTTTTACTTGAATTAGCCTTTCTAGTAAATATTTAATTTTACTATTGTGCTGGTTGCAATAGGTAAAACTTCTCTCAGTTACATTGATGACAAGTGATGCTGTCTCCATAATAAAAATGTTCACTAGATGCCAAGTTTGCCTGGACCAGCTGTACCAAAGTACATTTTTACACTGTCAAAAATTATAGTTTTGAATTTGGTTCTTATAACATATAGGTCAGTGAAAAAGGTTACATCTCGTGAGCCATAAGCCAGTGGACATCCAAAAAGACATTTTTTTTTCCCAATTGAATATCTCATTTGACCGTACTCACTTCAGAAAAGATATACCAGGGACCATCAATTATGATGAAGATAGGTGTTCCAAGAAGAAGTATTAGTCAAAATAAGTAGAGATGTACTCAGTAGTTGTCAGGCACATTTTCCAGTGGCCTACAAGGACCAATTCAAGACTTATTAGCATGAGATGCARTACCTTCTTAGAAACCTCCTTTGTCGGACGCTGCCTCTGTCTGATGATACGTGAGGGATGAACAGGGCTTACATAAAACAGAACTGCAGAAAATGAACTTTGGAACAGGTGAATAATTCTGCAGTGCTGTACCCAGACACTCAGAGGTGCAATTGATAATTTTCAGKTTTTTTGCATCTTTTTTTGCTTTTTTTTTTTATTTTTGGTCAGCTTTGAGTAGCTGTTTATATTTTGAATTTAATATATATTTATATATTCCATAAGTTTTACCCTCTCTTTATTTTATAATTTCGTCTTTGATGATTTTAAACACTCATTTCCATCATGCAGTTGCTTAAGATTTCAAATTTCATTTGATGGCAGTGTGTTCCATCTTCTATACTTTGACTTCCAGTTACTTCCCTGTGGCAAGAACTTTACAGCATTCTCAGGCAGAAAGTTATATTTGGGTTAAGCAGCAAACAAACCGTCAGAAATCTCTTTTTCTCTTTCAGTTCAGTTTTCATGGTAGTATTAGCGTGATATTGTGAACCAGCATACACATTGTTCATTATTTTCTGTAGTCAGGGACAGTCCCCGACTCTGTAGCATGGTAACTATCAAAAAGTCTGCTCCAACCAGTTTCTACTGCACCACAGCAATTTTTTGGGATGTGATTTGTAGGTGTGTCAGAACACTTTTTATATCACACCTTTATTTCCACTTGTCAAAAGTCACTTGATTGCATCTGACAAAGGAAATTTTCTCCCAAAAATGCAGCATTTTGCATCATCARTTCTTGAACTAGTTCTTGCGGTTCCATGAAAAATATACATCTCAGCTCTTTACAACCCTGTCACATATTTTGGGTAATTGCTCCTCCCAGAGCCATCAGTGGTAATCCACTGTTCCCACAGCAACACAGCAATCGTCAGCCTGACTGAGAGGCCATGCTTATTACCAGACAGAGCTTACTTGTAGGAATGCATTCACTTTATTGCTCTAGAGGGTCACCCTCTCTACAATGGTGTCAGCAATTAAGTGCCATGGTTTAACTTCAGCTGGCAACTAAGTACTCTAAGTACTCTGCAGCTGCCCACTCAGTTCCCTTTCCTTGCCCACGCCACGAAGGAGATGGGGAGGAGAATCAGGAAAGGAAAAAAATAGAGTTCATGGATTGAGAGAACAGTTTAATAACTGAAACAAAGTAAAACATAACAATAATTGTAATAAAAAGGAGAGGAAGAGAGGGAGATAAAACCAAAGAACACGTGATGTACAGTACCAYTGTTCACCACCTGCTGACTGATGACCAGCCTGTCCCTGAGCCGCGATCACCACCCTGCTTCTGGCTATCTCCCCCCCAGTTTATATTCTGAGCACGATATTCTATGGTATGGAACATCATTTTGGCCAGTAATGTCACCTGTCCTAGCCAGGCTCCCTCCCAGCTTTTTGTGCAGCTCCTCACTGGCAGAGCATGAGACGCTGAAAGTCCTTGACATAGGGTAAGGACCACTTAGCGATAACCAAACCATCAGTGTGTTACCAACATTATTCTCATACTGAATCTAAAACACAGCACTGTGCTAGCTACTAAGAAGAAAATGAGCTTTATCCCAGCTGAAACCAGTACACCACGTTACAGAGAGTTAGAAGTGAATCAAGCATGGTTTTAGTGACTACCTAAAAAGTTTAAGTCCACTTTCACGTCTTCATTATCCCTTCTCTTCCAGACATCCATCAGCCACAAGGCTGAAGATGAGACTAAGTGTTCTCCCTAACAGCAAACTCACTCTGGTTACAGATGGAATTGAAGGAGTAACTAATGTATAGAAACTAGAATCACAGAATATCCTGAGTTGGAAGGAATGCACAAGGATCATCGAGCACAACTCTCGGCCCTGCACAGAACAGCTCAAGAATCACACCATGTGCAAGTTGTAAAGACTTGTCATTTTACTGTCCTTTGTATAGTAACATCAACTAAAACATGAGTTTTGTTCTACCTAGTTTGTCTTGGACTGTGATGTTCATAAATGTGGAGTCTGTCACCTTTGATTTGTTTATTTATATGAAAAAGACAACTTTATTCAGTACAAATACTGCGGGAAAGTTTTTCCATTCTTCCAGGGGCTGAATTTCATCACTTGTGCTTTTTACTGACCTGAGACAAACTGTTTTTTTCACCCAGTTAAGCATGCTTTTACATGCTGTCTAGCTCAGGGCACAGTAACTGCATGTCCCAGCATCACAATAACTACAACAAAAAAGTCAGCTTGTTTCTGGAGTTTATGGAATTAAACGTGGTACATTAACGTACTAAGTGCTGAAACTTGAAATGGGAGGTCTTGACTCAACAGGAACTGCAGTAGTGAATTGTAAATGTTAGAGAATCTTAATACAGGTAGTGAGAGCTGCTCTGCCTTTGCCTGCTGTTCTCATTGAGTAATGAATACCAAGTGCCCTAGTTGTGCTATTTTGTTTTCTAATTTTCGTGGCTGTGCTAACTCCTTAAACGTGTCAGAGAAAAGTACCAGCTGAAGGACTGAACCGTTCTTTTCCAGCAATCACTGAGGTTAAAAGCTATAAATTTTAAGGCATTGTACTTGGAAAACTCAACAACTAAGCCTTAAGAGATATTTTATTTCTCCATTTACCATCTTTGAAGAATGTAAATATCTTACTTTGAACATGTTAAAGCATACAGTGAGCTCCTTGTGAGATAACAATTTATTTCAGCTCTGCTTTCTCTTAATCATCAGTTCAAAGGTTCTTTCAGACTGACCTTTCCAAATGTCAGTGTTTTAAAGTAAAATTTAAGAGGCGTCAATGCATCATTGGATTTATTATGCACAAAAGTCCTGACCCAAAGTCCTTTGAAACTCATTAGAAATTCTCATTGACTTGATAGCTTTAGGTCAGGTCAATAATTACCAGAACTGAGGCTAACTCATGATCTTGTATCTAAGCACAGGCCACCTTTTAAGAGTGTGCAGAAGTGGTGCTAAGCTAGGACCTCAGTCTCAACTTGAATATTATCATTATGAGGTAATGATAATAGACTGCTTGCATTTTTTTGTATACAGAGAAGAGACATAGGGATCTAGAGGGAGCATTGAAGTGAAGGTGCTAGTCAGCATCTCAGATGGCATAACATGGCAAAGAAAAGTCAAAGAGAGAGCTTGCAGGAAGGAGCAGCACTCAGACTTCCAGTGTTATTTCCTTTTCTCCCATACCTCAAAAGCAAAGGGCTTTCTGACTCTTCATAATCTTGAGTGAGGCTCTCAATGCAAAGAAAAATGCTGCATTTTCACAGACCAAAGCTAACCTTCTTTCTAATTACTCCCGGAAAGAAAAATTACCTACAAGAAAATTACATACAAGGAATTGCAAAGAGAAAATGAGGTGATACAATCTTTCCCTTATTATACTATTTTTGAGACTAAGGATAGCGAAAACAAAGTGCTCAGCACTCAAAATTCCGTCTGTTTTTTTCTTTGAAGGGCTCTGCTGATCCTGTGTGTTGAAGCAGAGATGTGCAATTTAACAGTGGGTTGCTTTTATATCAGATATGTGTTTTTCATCTCCCTCATAAAAATGTCTATATCTTGGACCTACTGAATAGCTCAAGATTTTGGCAATTCAAGCAATAAATTCCTTCAGATAATTGATATGTAGAATTCAAAGTACAGTAAGTGAACAACAAGTTTTTGCTGCATCCAAATTTACAAGTACAATGAGATTATGGAAGTGAACACTATTGAGCGATGGGGCTCTTTACAGCTGCAGAGACTGCATGAGTGGCTAAGATCCAAGCAATGGCAGGCAGCACTGTCTTATTGTTTTATCACAAGGCATAGCAGAAAGGAAATATGACATTGGAAATAAAATTATGGTAATCACTTTGTCAGAAACCTGAAAAATTTTCAGACAGCATAGTTCTATGAGCAAAGATAGTAATGAAAGGATGGTGCAAGTGAAATAAAGATCACATTCAATTGTGCAAGTGATCATTAAAGCCTCCGTAAGGGGTCATTGTACTAAGTATTGTGGGGTTTTGTGAGGATTTTAGTGTATTTCATCCATTTGATATAGGCAAACTTCTGTTCCTAAAGACTAATTTTTTGTCTGCTTTGGAAAGTTTTGTCAGCTTCATGGATCTAAACAATCACTTGAGAGTTTTTTGCATGAAATACTAACTTCAACCCAGACTTTTAAAAAAGTTAGAATGCTCGAAATAAAGAATATTTTTTCCAAATGGTTCAAGCACCTCAGCAAACCCTCAGACCAACCTGCCTTTATCACAAGATTACAATGCAATATCTCTTTGATCTGGCTTGTGTTATGGAAGTGTTTTGTTGTGTGTGTGTGCTTTTTTCCCCCTCAGTTCTATTTATAGCCCATTTTAAATGTCAATACAACAGAAGGGGAGGGTAGAATTTGGGCTTGGTTAGACATAAAACAGCAGTTGCTCTGTAGCTGTTCACATTTTTCAAAATGCTTTGGCATAGAAAAATTATTGTTATTATTTTTTCATCTACTAAATTGATCCTAAAATGTTAGCTACCACACTCCAAGCACAGAAAATATGGTTATTAAAAAAGGCTGGAAGGTACTGTGTTAGAGGCAAAGGTGCATTTCAGAGATGTATGAGTTTAGTGTGAAAAGACTGTTAGGCATTATATTGTCTTAACTTGTCTATAGTGAAGTGCTACTGATTTTTCCTTTTGAGATACTAATCTCATAGGAATTACTAAATAAATACAGTAAAAAGAAGGCTTTGTAAAATTCTGCATAGTGATGTTAAACATTAAATACATAAAGACAATAGGTTATACTTTCAAAATTAAACCTTSAAAAATGCTTTTGAAGAAAGCCATTCTCTCCAAGAAGGGGTCTTCAGTAAGGAAAAGTGGGTCTATCTCTCACAGTTCTGTGTAACTTAGGATGCCGGAATTTGTTTACTACCCAGAGGCAAGTCAGTGGTGTCATCACAGAATCCAAGCTGGCTAAATATGTATGAAAATCTGGCTCAGCTATGCTGCACCGTGCTACAGACATAGGCTAAAATACTGCCAAAGAATTCAAAACAGGTTTTTGTTTAGTGCTCAGTTTGACCCAAAACAGGACTGAAAAGGAAAGGGAGATGTATGACACAATAACAAGTACCTTTCTTATTTTTACCTCAACAAGCATTTGTTTGCAGAGCAACAATGGGCTGAAGTGGGACCTGTTTAAAAACAGAGTGCATGGCCAAGATAAATCTGCCTGGCTGTGAAGAAAGGNAAGCATTTGTTTGCAGAGCAACAATGGGCTGAAGTGGGACCTGTTTAAAAACAGAGTGCATGGCCAAGATAAATCTGCCTGGCTGTGAAGAGAGAGGAGAGGAGAGGAGAGGAGAGGAGAGGAGAGGAGAGGAGAGGAGAGGAGAGGAGATAGTGCTATCCCCTTGATGCCCAGCTTAAGCATGTTGGTTCCCTTTTGCAGAAGCCTGGGGAAAATACCATGGTACAGGTGAAGGACAACATGCCATCATGCTATCAAGCCTTATGGAGTGATTGAGAGAAAGTTCTTTGAGTATTAGCTTTGTGTTTTAGGAATAGATACTCATTGTCCCTTGTATGTAGGCTGTGAGGTTCATGCAGACACAATTTGCAGGGAAGTGAAAGCCTAAGAGATCTGGATCCAGCCCCTACTGATTTGTTTTGAAATCACTGCCATACAACACCAAATATTCAATAGAATCCTTGGTACAGGGCAGTGAGATGGGGTCACAGTTTCAACAAATCCGAGGTAGGGAGGAGTGGAAGGAGGGTTTTGCCTGTTGTGTACAGTATGATGGACCTGCTCTCTAGAGGGGTTGTAAGGGTCTACAGCACGACTGCAGCAAACTTTGGATTGGATTGTCTATTTCCAGGGCAGTCCTCAGGACCTATCTTGTGGAACAATGGAGATGTGAACAGCATGAGGGGACTCTCCATCTTGTCTTTTGAAAATAGACCTAAACTGGTACTGGCTCCATTGGGTTATTTAGCCAGTTCCGGGTAACAGTTTTCTGTTGTTATGTTTTAACTACAAACAATTCTGGCTGAATAACAGAATAAAAAAAGCTGAGGTTAGGTTCCACTTTCCTTTTTACCTTTTCCAACCTCACTGCTCCACTGTTCTTCTCATTTAGGGCTACTCTTGCAGTCTGGGACACCCTGCTAAAGCCTCAGAAATTTAGAGGACATGTGTTTACTGCTTTGGTTTCTGCCTCATCTGTTGCTCACTTGCCTATTAAACAGAATACGGAACATAAAACCACGTACAATGACATTAAACAGCAGATTGGGGGATAAGTAGAACAGCTTCTCAACAAAGWCTTTCAAGAAAAAAAACCCAAACCAGCAGTACGCAGCAAGTGTTTAACCTGTTCTTGTGCTCCTACTCACTTGTACTGGTTATATACTTAGTCCAGATCTGTAATACCAAAATGAGGGCTTGTGTTTCAGCCTGCCCTCTCTGTCAGACCAGCAGCTCAGCAGTTAGCCTTAATCTCTTCTGGGATGACTGGGGGTCAGGAGAGCACATCATTTAAAAACTGTACAGAAATATTCCCTGCACAACACTACATGATCTTAAGAATGAAGAGATATACAGAAACAGATTAACAGTCAAGGAATTAAGTTTGACTCCAATATAAGGTATTTCAAAATTTAAGAAAGTGTAGGGATCTTGGCCAGGTCCATGACATAGAAGAATCTGACTTAGAAGACTGGCACTAACTGATGGTATCATTACTCTCCAAAGTCAAGGAGTACACAGTTCTTCAGGATATTAACATCTAATTAGTATCCAAATACAGAAAACTTGGAGAAACTTTGAAAAACAAACAAAGGAAACCACAAGAAAAAACCGAAGTCTTGGTTTAAAATGGAAAACTGACTCATCTAGAAACCAAAACTTTGAGGAATTGAGACACACAGGTTTTGCAAAGGTAGAAATGAATATACATAAATGAAAACCATGGGTTTAACATATCAGCAATAAGCAGATTATGCCAAAGACAATTCATTGACATTTCTYGTATTAACTCTGTACGTAATACCAATAAAAAGGCTTACCCCACAGGCAATCTGCTTCCCATCACTTTTTGTGAGGTAAAATGTTATCATTCTTATTGCTTTTTATGAAGACAGCAGTGCAGTGGTGTAGCAGGAGCTCATCATGTCAGGTTCCAGGAGGACTTTCTATTTTGGGACAAGTACATTGAACAATTCTCTGTTCTGCTGAATGCAGGGGTTCATCTTGCCTCCTGCAGTTTTGGCACTCATACTTCGTCTAACATTTTATGTTCCTACTAGACAYGCCAGTGAGCCGTCTAGGAGAGGTTTTGCCACTGAAGTAGATAGGGGATATTCTATCACTCTGGTTCCTTATTGTTTTCCCTGCATTGTTTGGCTGCTCAAACTCTACTTCTCTGAATTATTTTAGCCAGCTAAAAACACTTTTAATTCTTTAGTTAAAAACGCCTTAAAGTGACTATTTTGTTTTTGGCATGGCACAGTTGTATCCTCCATCTTCTATCTAGCTTTAACTTCTTTCTCCCTACCACATGTTCATGAAAATTCAGTTGCATATTAAATCAAAGCAGTAAAGGGACAGGTTTCAGCTCTTTATGAGGAGAGGGATATCACTCACAGATACATTGCTGGGTGGGTGTCCCGCAGTGATTCTTCAGGTACCTCTGTGACTCCTAACTCCAGCTGTTTGAACTTCCCTTTTTCCACTGATTTCTCTCTGGAGTCTCTTACCTTCTTACCAAGTTATTCCACAGCCACAGATCTCTTCAGTGCCTCCTAGCTCACCCAGAGCTCCTCAGACTTTCCCAAAGCACTTCACCTCTCCCAAATCCAATTTCTGGGTCTCCCAAGAGTAGTCCACACTTCTCACTAACACGTCTTTCATCTATTCCCCAAGTCCTTTGCTATTTCACTCTTTTCTGATGGAACAGCCCCGCTCTTTAAAAAACCTGCACTAGGTCACTTTACCAGCTCTGATATTCTCCAGCAGCCACAACCTCTAGGTACGTTTTTGTGGCCACCTCCCAGCTTGGTCTGGACACGTCTGCTGTACTGCTCTCTCTCTCTCTCTCCACCTGCTGCTTCGCCCGTACATAGTTGTGGATTTCTAATTTCACAAACACACTCACACTTTTCTGTTGACTGCTTGTATCTTCTGCCATCTCCCACTGCCAACTGCCAGCCCAGCTACTCTGGTCTTGGTTTTCCTTGATCAGCAAAGCTTCCTGTCGACAGCCAAAAGC
Source organism: Amblyornis subalaris (assembly GCA_018881555.1). Lineage (NCBI taxonomy): Eukaryota > Metazoa > Chordata > Aves > Passeriformes > Ptilonorhynchidae > Amblyornis > Amblyornis subalaris. The sequence goes on from JACAXG010000019.1 coordinate 7,344,541, forward strand.
CCATAACCAACATTTAACACAGCATCAATTAGGACTCTGAGGGCAAAAATAAAAACTTTACACAAACAAAATATCTTTCTGAGGGGATATGATGTATGAAGGCGAAATACTTCCACCCTTTACCACTCCATCATCATGAGTGTTGGCAGCTGCAGCCAGAGCAATGAAGCTCCCTCAGCTTTCAGTTCAACGTTCTTGACTGAGGAACATGCAGCATGTTATGAGGGCACAGTGAGAGATGTGTGGCAAAGGGTATCACAGCACAGTGTGGTGCAGTGCTTATTTGAACACTTGGGCCTTACTCTCATAATTACCACTAACTGGGAGTTAATCAGCCACCAGATCCAATTCCAACTGTCCCAGTTATCCAGTGAGAAGCCTTAGAGGTGTCCCAATTAAACACAGTGTAAATACTATAAAATATGTGCATAAGCTTGGCTCCTAGTGAAACCTCTTGATTAAAAAGACATCATTATTTCACACCTCTGCTAATTAGCACTGACAGTACCTCTGATTTCAGAGGAATTTGATTGCTCCCAGCCTATTACCACACTGACAACTGATGCAGTCCTGTACTCTGCTCCAAGTGTTGAACTTGAGAACAATACTGTAAAATGACCTCACATCACCTCTGATAGTTTTGCTAGGAAACATTTTGGTGCATAAATATTCAACATAGCTAGAAGTTCTCACATCAAAGGAAAATAACTATACAACTGCAGATAGCAGAAATTTTGATTCTGCAGTTCACATAACTTTAATTTCCTTATTGTCCTGATTTTGTATATCCTGCTGTAGGTCTTACTGCGAGTTAATCATAGAGTGGCTATTAATGCACAGTGTAAAAGAAAAAAACAGTGTAAAATTAAACCAAGAATTACAGCTGAAAATTTACCATCTTCTTTTAATTAAAATCTTCAAACTACTTCACAATTACATGAAATTAAGAGAAATGAGTAAGATCTGGTTTTTGTGATGGCCATGTTTAGACTCCACTAATCTGAAAAATAATCAAATGGCACGGATTCCGTCTGTCTGTAGGTTGTTTAATCACAATATGAGCAGAACAACTGAATACTGAGAAGGCTTCCAGAACTGCAGGCCCATTACTTAATCGTGTTTTTTTTGTAGATTAAAAAACGCAAAACAATGAAAAATCCCCACTTAATTTCAGATGTAAAAGAAAGACTGACACTGTCTTATACACACAGCATTACCCACAAAGAATCAGGAAGAATAGCACGGTAAATTTATTTTATTTCTATCTTATTCACAGTCTAGACCTTACTGAAATTAGAACAGAGCATGCAGCAATGTCAAATACTTAGTATTAAAATATATATTCTACGCAATATTTAAAACTTCTTTTGAATGATTGCTACAAATATCAAAGCCATGATGAAGCCATCAAACTACATGGCTTTTCATCTTGTGCAATTTTTTAGATACAGAATGTGCACATAATTTCTGCCTTAAAGTGAAAAATACATGTAAAGCATGGTTTGATCTTTCCCCTGCCTTTGACTACAGGTGAACAAATCTAGGTGAATTGTAGCAGTACTCAGTGCAGCAATTCAGCATTCTTGCGGAGTAATCCTCCAGTCACTAATATTGTCTTTAAAAGGCTGAATGGCACCTCAACTCTGTGAAGCACTTTGGTCGTAACACCTTACCTAGACTAGCTGCTGGCACTTGAGCAGCACCAGTTTCCTGCGTTATATCTCAGCAAACTCATTCACAGCAGGAAGCTCTGCTGTTACACCGGAGTTTAACCCATTGTGTGTGAAAAACTGATTGCTAAAGCACACTGCACTGTTCCAGCATGCAATGAGAAACATTCACAATTACTGTGAACCGTTTAATACATCCAAATAACTGAGAGAGTTCTTTATAATAACTATTCTTTTATCCTCGTTGTGACTCAAAAGATGTGATTGCCTGGCAGCTTTCTGTTTTTACAACTCTGTGCTTTGAAACATATGTTTCAAATTGCAGCATTTCTTGTAATTGCATCTTGCCTGAAAATGAACTTGAAAGACTGAAGCTTTATTCCAGGTTGTTCCTACCATTTGCTACTTGTCTTTTGTTCTGTAAGTACCTGAGATAATTTCCCATATATCTGGTAAGCATTTCGGATCTGAAAAGATGAGACTTCCTTAAGTTTTGTAATCATAGATTTGGGACTTTTTTTTCAGCCATAATGAGCTCTCAGAGCACCAAGTACAAAGGAGGCATCAATATAGGTTTTAGAGAATTTTGTGGCTTTTACTTAAAGTTTGTGATCAGTCAATTAGGTGTACAGTACCTGTACTCAGAGATGGAGTGCATTCAGTCAAGCCAAGCAAAATTTGATAATTCAGCCTCCAGTTATTTTCCTAAAAGTCTGGTAGTCATGCAATCTATTCTGCAATCATTTTGTGAACAGTGTGCTATTCATATGGCAAAAACATCTTTGTGTTTTTTTCACACATTTCCTAGACTTTAGATAATGTGTTTTTTCTCTGACCTGGGAGTAGTAGAACATTCCCATTATTGTGCAAGTCCAGAAGGGATGTAAATTCCTGTGACTCAGATTCAGATTAAATGTGATGCTAAAAGAAAACTGCAGCACTTAAACAGCTCTGTATCTCCTTTCAGTGACTGTAAAAGATGTTGAGAGGATTAGCCTAGAAGTACATGCTTTCTTTGCAGATGTCCATAGGCAGATCATGTGGATTCTATTTGACTAGAAAGTAAAGAAAGACAGCTAACTAATGCTTAGAAAACATTGATGTGACTGATACCAGCATTGTGCAGAAGTCATTAGGTGAGCGTAATAGAAGAGACTTCAAAGTGATAGAGGAAGCAAGGAGGATATTATGAGGTCGCAACAAAGTGGTTTGTATGGGAATGCATTACTATATATGATAACAGTTCAGGCTGTATGTTCCTATAGTCCATTTTGGGCTTCAAGTCCACATTTGTTTCAAAGAGCAGCTTCTGGAGTGCTAAGAAATACAGCTTTCTTTAACAACTGCTCTGGCCTCCATCTCTGAGCAGGTTTCTGTGCGTCAGCCATCCACTCAGATGTGTTCAGTGGCAAAAAAAAAAAAACCAAACAAAAAAACCCAAAAAACCCAAACCCATCATATCTAATAAAGAACACATAGGCTTCAAAGGGTCTTTTAGGATATGCTGGGTGCTTGGCTGCAGTTTCATTAACATCAAAGAACATAGCAAAAGATTTTACACCATTGAAGACTGTGTCAAGCTAACTACCCATCTCTTCCAAGTTCTGAAAGAATAGAAGTGTATTGGACAGGTAATGGTAAGCATGAAATGCATAATTTTACTTGGTTGAATACATTCTTTTGAATAAAGAAATTGGATTTTATTCAGTTTGCCAACACTTACATCAGAGAGCTTTTTTTAGCCAAGGTGCTAGGCAAATAGGCTTTAAGAGAAATAATCAGTATGATCATCATTCAGAGTACTGGGTTTTTGTTCCAAGACTCTTGGAGTACTTCAACAATATCGATTTTGTATGCTTCAAAACATCCTGCGGAGGCCAGCTCTACTGAGAAGCTGTGACACTATGCTGCTCTTTGGGTCATTATCTACACTAGATGCAAAGTATACGAAGAGTACAAGGCTCTACCTTGTACAGAACAATCTTATTTAGTATGTGCCTTGCACAGATGAGATTTACTGCTGCAGTAACATAGCCTTGCTGAATGCTCCAAAAATACCACTAGAATAAATTAGCTCTTTACCCTAATCAAAGAGCAGAAGGAAAGCGTGTCCCCTAGTTCAGTAGCTTAATCACAGATTTTTCATTTTTCCTTTACATTTTATATTAATCTCAATACAAGTACTTGCACTGCAAACGTTTTCAAGTAGTAGAGTAGTCCCTATGGACAAATTTCTGTTCATCAGGTTAAATATATGCACATGGTTAACAGGATGGGAACAACCAAGTTGTTCCTGCATTGGGAGGTAGTGTACCATCAAGTTCTTTAGGCAGGATTTCCCTTTGTAAACAGTGAAGGGTTTTGATTTATAATTTATTTGCATAGTGATGCTAAAAGTATTGGCTCAAAGAATGCCACTGAAATGTATGAAACCAAAGTTAGGGTGTATGCATTCCAAACTTGAATAATGAAATAAAATGTTAATATTGGAGACTGTAGAATGTGCAAATACCATGTGGGTATAATCAGTAGTAAAAAGTAGGAGTCTTGGAAATACAATGGACTGTAATTAAAATAAAAGCATTTGTTTGCCTAGGTTGCAGTCATAGCTTGCAGCAGCCACATCCAGCCTCAGGTAATTATTTCAAAAGGCTTTGGCATGTGTGCTGAGGTTTGCTGAACTTTGTATTCAGAGAAGCTTATGCCCCTTTGGACTGAAAATTCGTGATCAAAACCCACTGCTTTCTGGGTTTTGACTTATTTCTTTACAGGTTTATCTTTTGCTCAGCTTTTTGAAATGGTAATATGGGTGGAAGCAAACGAATTCCCTGTTAAATTCAAAGCTGATAAATCAAGGCTCTCCATTCCCTTACCATCTACCTCTTTAAAATGCTGAGTATGGTCACTCCTTAGGTTTCAAAATCATCTGTATCATTTACATGTGACTCATCAGCCATTTGGTGCAATGGCAGGCCAAGATTTAAAAAAAAAAATTAAAAATAGATTTAACTGTGAACTGATTGTCAGTGAGTTTAATTAGTCTTGGAAGGATTACAAGGACGAATGTTTTACCCGAACACTGAAGAGACCTGAAAATGTAGAAGTGAGTATGTGGGTCATGTACAAGACAGAAGAATGCCTCAATTTGATGTGTGTGTCTGCCACCTAAGTACTCATCCTACTCTAACCTTGGCAGATTATTCTTGGTGATGTACTCTCACATCACATCTGTCTGTCCCACTCCTGGCTCCCCTTCAGACTTCTGTTACTGCCCTCTTCCCTTTCATTCCCTTCTCTGAGACCTAAGTAGCAGGGAAAGGTGGATAGGAGAGGTCCATGATGGGCAGCTACCCTTCAACTCAGTCTGCATATACGAAAGGGAAGGAAAAGAACCCCAACAGAGAAGGGAGGCAAGGATTCATCGAGCAGGAGAAGACAGCAAGTCTGTGTCCCCCTTTCCTGCTTTGCACTTTCATGAGAAAAGCATTCCTGTAGGAGCCAAAGAAAAAATTCCTACCCGTGCCTTACAGGACCCTGGACTACAGCAGGAAAACTCATGAAAAGCCTCAGAGAGCCTGGCTTAGATTGTAAGCAATTTCCTTGCTCATTGATGGTGAAAGGTTTGTCTTGGACCATTTTCCGAGACCTGTATGGCGTGGATTCCCTGGGTTGTGTGGCATTGAAAGAGCAATTTTAGTGTGAAACATTTTAAAAAACTGCTTTATTTTTTTAGAGATCAGACAAGTAAGAGTAGCCAAGGAGGATTTTCCACTCCCTGGCTGAGAGTAAAAGTGGGCAGCCACCTGCTTATCTTTTGAAAACATCCATAGTACAATGTGCCATTAGCCAAACTCTTTACTGAAAGTTTCAGGTTTAAATTTATCTACATAAGAGCTCAGCCAGTGAAAGGCTTATTGCAGTTAATGTATTTTCCTATTTATAGGTCCCCAAAACCAGTCTCTAAAGTATCACAAAATGAGAAAAACTCATTTTCTAAAACCCTGTCCTTCCCTTAGTAATGATGGATGGTGATTTAGTCTTCTGAAATTATGATTATCCTCAACACTTTTTTTCCTGCTTTCTGACCTATTCTGTTGAGGTTACACTTGACTTTCAAAATGGGGAGCATTTCCCTTTTCTTCTGGTGTCTATTTTACACTACAGTATGATGTTTCATAAAATCACAAACCYCTGATGACACTGTGGAATAGCTAAAAAGTTTTGTCCTTGGTTAAATAAATGCAAAATCTAGGGCGTTGCACGATGATAATTTATTGATGGGAAACAAATATTCTAACTGCATGGTGCCAACCCACAGATTAACTTCAAGAACTCAGGCATGACTCAGAGACAGTGGTGCACAAACTGAMAATACCTTTGTTCCAGCACGGCCTTATGTTCTCCATTTCTCCAAGGAAGGCACAGAGTGGGTAAAGCACTGGCTCTGCTCTAATTTTCACTGCTTTTCCATGCCCCACTTTTACCTGGCCTTTAGACATCCACGTGAGGGGATCAAACACATGCACGAGGGTGAGTCGCTTTTCTGAAAGCCTCCTCAAATTCATGGATTCAGTGAAAAGACTTGAATTTATCCCTCAGTAATTAATGGGCTTTGTCTTCACCCTGCTGTGGTATCTACTTCTGGAAATTCAATTATATTCTGCAAAGAGAAATATTTTTAACCTGTAAAGGAATGGGGAAGTGTTCTACTAGTCCCATGTAAATGGTATGAGCATCACCACTGTACAGAATTGCACCAAAAATTAATAAACACTGTACTCATATCTGATTTTACAAATCATAAAATGAACCAAAAAAACCTGGGAAACATCATTCCCAACCTTAGTTTGGTTTTGTAAAAAAAACCACCAAAAAAATATATAATTTCATTGATAATTTGTACAAGAATTGCTTCTGGCGTAGCATTGAGAAAAATAAGCAAATTAAATTACACGTAACATTTACAAAACTGTTGAAGGAAATGCTTATTTTGCAGATAACAACAATTCAAGGCTGAGCAAGCTTAACCAGAGAGGAGAAATTCTGAGCTGGTCACAGGCTGAGGAGATCCAAATACAACCCTTGCTGCGTAAATGATTGCCCTAACTGCTGAGCAGCTAGGTGGAAAGGGATAGGAACCAGTCAGTCTCAACTGCTACATATTTTCTGATTGGTACAGAACACTGACTCTGTCCCTAATATAGATCAAAAGTCTGAAAGATTGGCCACTCAACAAGAAGACAAAACACCCAAGTACTCTAGAGAATATTTAATTATATTTAATAAATAAAACATTTCAAACAAGAGACAGTGAGAAAGCATATATTTCATCATCTCATCTGGTAATAACGCCAGAATACTTGTGGCTCAGCTGTTGTTCCCTGGAGGGGAATTGCAGGTAAGGTTTAGATCTGGCACTGAATCCTGAATTGCATTTTCTGCTAAACAAAAGGATGACGAGAACTTCTCCACCATTTTTGTAATTCTAGCCCAGAAAATAGATTCCAACTTACATAGCAACTTCTGCTTTGAATCATGGTGCTAGGGGAAACTAAACATCAAAGCTTAAATTTTGCCACGAGCTTGGTTTTAGCTGAAAGAAAAAAGGCTCAGCTCTAATGATAACACTGTAAAATTGCCTGAGGGTTAAAATACCTTAAACAAAGGACTTGCGTAGTAACAATGACTAACTTACTGTGCTGGAAAGGTGTGGGAGTTTTTCATTGTTATTAACTGTAGATTTTTGAGGTCCTTTTGAGAACCTGTCTTATATGAAAAATGTTTAACTATTTTCATGCAGCTATCCAAAGCATATATCAAGTTCAGCAAAAATAATTTGAAGATGCAACTGCTATTAAGGAATATTGTGGCTAGATTTTGATCCCCTATATCATTTCGCATGGAAATGGAAAACGCAATTTAATGAAAACAAATGTGTAGTATAAAGTCCGAGGTCAGTAAAGCTAATAGACAGTATATACTTAATGTCATAACTATGGAGAACATTGACCAGTAAATGAATTAAGAGGTATGCTATAAATAATCTTTATGCCATCATCTCAGCTCATCAATCATGGAAAAGTAATTCATAAAGGTACTAAGAAAGCACAGTACCTTTAGCTTTTTTTTCTAACATAAATGATCTTCTGGATTGGGGATATGTAGTAACCTGAAACAAAGCTGGTTATTAATTTAGCAAAATTTGGAGGGGAAATATCAGCACAAAGACTTTAAAGCAAGTCAAGACTTAACTGGGAAATAATGAGAGGCATCTGTTGTGGTTTAACCCCAACCAGCAGCTTAGCCCCACACAGCCACTCACTCACTCCTGGTGGGATGGGGGATAGAATCCAAAGTGTAAAGGTGAGAAAACTTGGGGGTTGAGATAAAGATAAATTATTAGGAAAAGAAAAATCCACACRTGCAAGCAAAGCAAAACAAAGAATTCATTTACCATTCCCATGGGCAGGCAGGTGTTCAGCCATCCCCAGGAAAGCAAGGCTCCAGCATGTGTAACGGTAACTTGGGAAGACTAATGTCATCCCTCCAAACATCTCCCCTTTTTCCTTCCTCCCCCAGTTTTACATGCTGAGCATGACACCATATGGTCTGGGTTATGCCCTGGTCAGGTCTGATGAGCTGTCCCAGCTGTGTCTCCTCTCAACCTCATGTGCACCCCAGCCCCCTTGCTGTGGGGTGGTATGAGTAGTAGAAAAGGCCTTGACTCTATTCAAGCACTGCTCAGCAGTAAGAAAAGCATTTCCATATTATCGACACTATTTTTCAGCACAAATCAAAAACATAGCCCTGTACTAGCTACTGTGTTGAAAATTGACTCCACCCCTGACAAAACCAGCACACTATCACAAAGAGAGCATGCTGATTAAAATTGGGTAACTGTTGATGTTCCTTAAGGGTAGATGGAGGCACTGAGTCTCTTTAACATTTCCTGTAAAGACACTGGTACAAAAAGCTGAGTTGATGAAGTTTCCTGAATATTCAGTGATTAATATAAAATCAACACAAGACCCGGAAGGGTTATATATCAAGAAGTATGACTAATCTTGAAGATTAAAATATTAGGAACAAAGTTGAAGTTAGCTATATGAAATACAATACCACATACTAAAAGGCTGTTTACCAGGATTTCAGGTGTCAGAGGCAGTCACTTTTCTGCCTCCATGTTGTTCCCAACTGGATAGACATGCTTTGGTAGGCACAATCAGAGCACACCTGTGTACTTCGGCAGCAGGCGGTGTGGCAGTCCGACTAGCAGCCTGTGCTCAGAAACCTGGGCCAGCAGAGTGAGCGCTCAAAGTAAAGCCTCCTTACTGATAAAGAAGACTGCACCAAAGCCATTTGTAACCCAATTATCAGGATTTCTTGTTTGTCCTCTGTGAAACAGTTTCGTGCTAAATGGAAGAACAGGAGCTCTAGTCCTCTCTTATCAGATGGATGCATCCTTTCTAATTTACAAGGTCATGTCCACTCTTTCTACAGCTTAATGAATACTGAGTGACTGAATAGCTTACATAATATTTGATGACGATTTAGCAAGTTGTCTGAGAATTACCTGCTACATAATTGTCATGAATTGCAGCATTTCTTTCAGTGATGACTGTCAGGAGATTAAGTTTATAATTCATAGAGAGGAAGTCCTTGAATCTATCTTCTATTTCCACATTAATGCTATCAGCACTAAGTTCTGATGAATACAAAGATGCCAGCCTTACCAAATTTCTGGGGAGGAGTTGATCTCCACGTGAAGCAGGTGTTTAAATTTAGCACAGAGATATCTAATGACTTTTCTCATCTCTGCAGCACTTTGTATTGGGCAGGCTGTACAGCATCCTGCTCAGTTTGGTGGCTCCTATGAATTCCATTCTCTAGTGAATGTAAGCCACAGAGCATACAGATGACCAAACTTGCAAGGCATGCTTTATCCCAAACAGCCCTGATATCAAAGGATGTTCAAAGCATGCATGTCTTTATGTCTTTGCTCCTCCTCCATTTAATCTGGAAATAGTTCCCAGAGCATTAGGTACAGCAGTACTCCTCAACACACAAGACAGTGAGAAGAATAATTATGGGTCTTTCAGTATAACCATTTGGAGGGTTTTTTTCTGTCTTGCTAATGCTAAATTGGATTCTTTATCCCATTTACTCTTTTCCAGCTAAAAAATCTAATAATGGCATCTGCACCTGTCTTTCCTTTTCCCTCCTGCTCTTCCCTCAGCTCTGTAGCAAGAAAAAAAAAAGAAAGTTCCCTTTTGAAGTGCCAGATCACTAGCCAAGACATCTGCAAAGCAAGTTAGCCCTGTTATTTTTCCACCTGACCTTAGGTCCCTACATCCCATTTCACTCCTGTTTTCCATCAGTGCCTATCTTTATTTATGTAAAAATAGAAGACTCAGTTCACAAAAGAAATGGGTTAACAAGCCCCAGGAACCATGTGATGTCCTATTGTTCGCTTCTTGTCTACACTAATGTCCCACTCAGGTCTGTTGAGTCTGAACACAGTGGTTTAGACTCTTGCAACTGAGTCTGCTTGGAGGCCTGTATCTGGTGGTGTCCCCTAAGTTTCCATACTGGCCCCATGATTGTTTAACTTATTCATCAATGACTTGGATGAAGAGGAGAGGCCTCCTCAGCAAGTTCACTGATGACACAAAGCTGGGAGGAGTGGCCAATACCCCAGAGGGCTGTGCAGCCCTTCAGAAGGACCTCAACAGATTGGAGAGATGGGCAGAGAGGAACTGTCTGAAATTCAGCAAAGGCAATTGCAGAGTTCTGGAAAAGAATAAACCCATGCACAGGATAGAACCAGCTAGCTGGGAACCAGCTCTGCAGAGAAGGACCTGGGGTCCTGGTGGAGTACAAGCTGTTCACAAGCCAGCAGTGCCCTTGTGACCAAGAAAGCCAGTGGTATCCTGGAGTGCATTAGGAAGTGCATTGCCAGCAGGTTGAGGGAGGGGATCCCGCCCCTCTACTCAGCCCTAGTGAGGCCTTGGAGTGCTGTGTCCAGTTCTGGGCTTCACAGTACAAAAAAGACATGAAGGTCCTGGAGCAGGTCCAGTGAGGGGCAACAAAGATGATTAAAGGACTGGAGCATCTCTCTTATAAGGAAAGGCTAAGGGAGCTGGGCCTCTTCAGTCCAAGAGAGAAGAGACAACTGAGAGGGGATCTCATCAATACATACAAGTATCTGAAGGAAGGTTGTCAGAGGAAGGATCTAGGCTCTTCTCAGTGGTGCCAAGCAATAGACAAGAGGCAACAGGCAGAAACTGATGGACAGGAAGTTCCACCAGAACATGAGGAAGAACTTTACTGTGTGGGTGACCACACAGTGGAACAGGTTGACAAGAGCATTTGCAGAGTATCCCTCACTGAAGATATTCAAGAGCTGTCTGGATGCAATCCTGTACAACGTGCTCTAGGATGACCCTGCTTGAGCAGGGAGGTTGGACAACTTTACCCATTCTGTGATTCTGTGAATTGGTTTCAATCTTTTGAAAATCCCTGAAGCTAGTTCCATTCCTCACTCATTTACAGTACAGCATCCTGTTCTCTGTCTTAGTCTGGGATTCCATGTCCCGGTTGCACTTGGTTGGTCTGATTTGCAACCTACTGCAGAGTGTGGAGGAATGATCTTAGCACATCTCTCCACGTTTAGAGGAATCACTCCCAGCTGCAGCCTTCTCCTGTCACAGGACTGAGGCACAAACTCCTGTTTAAGTGAGAATATGTCTGAGGTCTGTGATTTAGAAGATCTGGGGATCACAGAATTTATTCTTGTCTTTGTCCTGGAAAGCACTATGCACAGAATCTAATTGCAGTCTGAGTAACCGAATAAGAAATAAATCATTATTAATGACAGAGGCTGCCCAGCACCAATTTTGAAAAATAGCCAGGTGGAAACATACAAACCTCGCCTAACACTGTTTCTGCTTTCAAAAAAACCCTTAAATTGCCAATTTGTCTTGAACAGAAAAAAATTAGCACTGCTTTCCAGACAGCTACCCAGAAGTGGCTGTAGGCAGTCTGGCTGGATATGTTATTGGTCTGCATCCCAAATAACTACTGTGTCTGGGAAGCAGGAGGGGAGAATAGGACAAACAGTGTGAGTCAGAAACGCACTTCACACAGCCACAATTTAAACACAGTTATTTTTTCTACCTTTGGATTTAGGGTCATCTCTGGGTAGTTTGTCCAAACAAAAATTTCTTCTTGCTTCAGGAGCTGTTTTCCCTAGAGAAGTAGGAGTATTCTGGAGGGAAAGGATATTTTCCTCAGGCTTGATCCATTTCCATTTTGCACATACTAGAGATCACATGGCATTTGTACAAGCTTGTCCAGGAGAAAGGTTTGGAAAGGGCTTATTGACTTCTCTGGAACAATCAAATATATATTGTAAAAAAAAAAGTATGCTCTTCTGCATATGGTACTAAGGATCACTCAAGTTGCCCAGCAAAATACTGTGCATCAACCCGGTCCCATGCCTTTCCCACCTTAGAGAGCGAAGTGTTCTACCTTTTAATGCTTCTCAGTCCTCACTAGCTGCTCTCCAAAAGCATCAGAAAAATAAAGCACCAAAAAAACCCCCAGAAAACAAATCAAGCTGAACATCAAGATCTTTTTACTTAGAGTTTTCTTTATTAATTTTAATAAGCATGAGATTTTATTTTATTAATGAATATAATTTTATTTCATTTCACTCTCTTTAATAAAGACAGATTTATCTCCATTAGTTTTTGGATTAGCCACACTACAATCATGGAGGTGAAATAACTGCAAAAGAAATCTCAGCTCACATTCCTCACATCCATTAAACTCATGTGCTAGCAGTTTGAGCACTGTCTGAAAGATACAAGTAGTATCTTTTCTGTATGGTTTGTGTTCAGACAGGTAATTGATGAAGGCTGGTGTTGATAGCTTCTATATTTCTTTACTGTCTTCAATAAATCTGTAATGCTTGCCAAAATATGACAAGTAGAAAACTCAGATGTAAAGACGGAGCAAATCAAATTTGTGTTTGGACACAATGTATCCAAGAACATGGAATGTTACATGAAAGGTAAAGTTTCTAGTAATGAATGAGGACAAAAAACCATTTTTTTATCACCAGATTAATTATGAGAACTTGATTTGGTAATATGTGCTATATGTTATGCTGAGATAGTAAGTATACCACAGGAAAATAAAGATTAGTCCTGTAACTGAGGAACTGTTTTCATAGCCAGTTTGGATTAATCTCTGTCCTCTGTAACATGTTGTGTGACTGTGCATGTGAGCACAGTGGTATTTATAGGACCATTTTATGGTCCTTTCTATTCAGTGGATTATTCGTTTTGCTATAGTTGTGCCTGTTAAAGTAAAACACATGCGGTAGCTCAGAATTACCAGTGTTTTAAGATATTCTTTTAGAAGGCTGTTACAGTCAGCTTCATGATGGAAAAATTCAAAAGATGGAAACATTACTGTCTTTACAATGAGAACAACATCAAAGAAAGGAGCTAGATTCAAACAGTGATTTTTTTAAGTCTTAGAAAACTCATGAGCAGTGTCTGAAGAATTTCAGTATTTACAGGATTAGATATATTTTAAATACTCACCAATACTGTGAAAAAACCTGATTAGCAAAGGGAGTTGCAAGTGTTCAGGGTCTGTATGGATTTGATGTAGCAGATTTCCATAATCTTCACATACTTCAAAGCCTAATAGACATCATCTTGCTTCAGGGATTATTCTCTCTGGGGTGGTTTCTGTCCTTTTTGCAGAGTAACTCTTCACTTCAGAAACGAAGCATCAGCAAAGTGGTGGCAGCTACATGACACAATTACCYTTACCACGTTTGAGTTTCCTGTATATTTCTCATGTTCTTTCAGAATACTTTTACTGTCTTTCCCAATGTTGCTCTTCACTCTTTGCTTTCAGTTGCATCCATGAGGATGGGAATTAGGTACTTCTAAATGGGTGAAGCTCCTGTGAAGCTAAGACTGGAAAGAGACCTCATTTTATGATCAAGTAAAGGGAAAGAAATACACACATAAAATCGTAAAACGGTAAATAGTGAAACCTGAGCAGGTTAGTTCGAAGTCTGCAGTTTCAGGAAGTGGGAAAAGTGAAGAAAAATTATTTATTTGGCAGAGTATTCAAGATGCATTTTGAGCTGTGCAGACAAAGGAAATAGGAAAATATTATGTTCTTTGGAGCAAGGCTAAACCCAGTGTTTCAAACCAAACAGCTGGTTCTTCTAGCAATGAATTCTTAAATATGTGATTATATTTTTATCCTTGCTTCAGCCTTAAACAAGAATTTAGAAATCTTGAGAATTCTCTCCCAAACCACACATTGTCACCCAGTTAAACAGATTTTAGGGAACTGCAGATAAAAGAAGGATATGTATAAGTCATGGGCGTGTCAGAACATCCTCAGTGCTTTATGGCTTCTCAGCTTTAAATTATTTTCTAAGCATTATAGATAAAGTCTAAGTGGCTAATTTGCAATAAATAGAAACATTAAAAAGAATGTTATCCTGGATGTAACTCTGGAGAAGCCAATGAGCAGGCACTGCAGTTGAACTGAAGTATCAATGTACAATTTTATAAGCACACCTGCAATTCACCTCATGCTAATGGAATATTTCCTATCAGATATAGTACATAAGCCTTTTCTGTTTTCATTTGTGCTTTATCTCCCTGAAGAGACCTGTTACTGTCAAGGAGTAAAAGTTGTGGTATGGGACATCATTATTATTATTATTATTATTATTATTAACAGTGAAATATAGAATGAAAAAATAATATTATTTATGTCAGTTTATTGAACCAAAGAAGTCTAACTCCTACCCTTGCAGATGTGGGGGCTGGAATGCCAGAACTGTGCTTTTACTTCCAGTTCCTTCAGCATTAAACTTATTGTGCTCCCAGAAAAAATCATTGTCAAGAATGAACAAAAGTGATGTGTTTATAAAAGAAAGGGCAACATGTTCTCACTTCTTTCTTTAAAGGTCAGCTTTGAACTGAACACAAATTGACTAACTCCAGATGATGCCAACATTTTGCATAGTACTTATAGAACTACAGAGGCCTAACAGTTCCTTCACTCAGCAGCATTTAGCATGGGGTAGACATATTAAAAGAATCATATTTTGTAATAAATAATATGGAATTTCTCAAATTGTTCTCCGCTCTCAGCATCCTGGGGAGATGGCCATCCTGGCACTGAAACAGGACGTGTGTCTCCCTGGKCACTTAGAGCCGAGACACAGACAGGGAGCCTGGCAGTGCCCTTGTGTTCCCCAGCATGACCAAAACAAGGTTTGTGGAGCATTTGGATTGCATCCAGTCACCATTTTCTGATAGAAATCCATTCAGATGAAAATATTTTAATTAGGTTCAGTAGATAAACAAAAGTTTTGATACAAGAACTTTTTAATCCTGTGTTTCTTTTTAAGCTTGTGGATAAGGTGCCAGCAGCAGAAGTAAAATTGTGTAGCTTTGTCATAATTTGTCGAAAGCAAAGATTTTGCCAGCAGAATTACTGGTTCTTTAATTTGCTTAGCCCGACAGTGTTGGGGACAATATGCAAAAATCCAACCAGTCCTACTGCTGACATTAATCTATTCCTGTCACTTTGATCGCGCTGTGACTGAAAAGAAGAAAGTTATTTGTTCAGGTCTGAGAGAAGGAATTAACGCTGTTTTAGAAAAACTGATGTGATTTATACAGGGCCTGATCCTGGAGGAGACTAAACACCCTGGGTTGTTAGTGACCTCCGACAGGAGCCAGGAGATTTACAGGTTCCACTGAGTTTCTCTTGCTACAAGCATTAAAATGTACCTCTGTGTGTACTCTGGCCACAACTGCACAGTCAAAAAGAAGATGGGAGAATTTTAAAATTGGAGTGTTGTGTTTCACTGAAAATAAAAGGGTTCTGCCTTTAAAAAGCTATCAAGTTATTACCTCCTTTCCCTCTGCTAACATATGTCTTCAGCTTTCTCTTTTAGCTTCACAATATTTTAACAAGCTGATAAGAGAAGAGGAGGAGAGGAAAGAAATAAAACGAGAAGAGAAGAGAAGAGAAGAGAAGAGAAGAGAA